>CAKOES020000534.1:0-24597 GCA_933207985.1 Pelobates cultripes
TATGTTATTTTAAGTTATTTCCCTATCCACATTTGTTTGCAGGGTACTTGTCCTACTATTACCCCAATTTTACTTCCTTTTGCAGCCCTCTAGCCCTTTTCAGGACTTCTTTTTTAGAGGCATTTTAGCGCCCAAAAGTTTGGGTCCCCATTGACTTCAATGGGGTTCGGGTCAAGTTTGAGCCCGAACTCAAACTTTTGACGAAGTTCGGCCGAACGAGACGAACCCGAACATCCAGGTGTCCGCTCAACTCTAATCACCACAACTAAAGTTCTTTTTTCTATTCTATCTTTTTGAAGAAAGCTTAGGTAACAGTTCTGGAAGATCTTGTGATATAGTTGATGGTATTATTTATACATTTAATTGTAATATTTTGTTAAAATATATATATATATATATATATATATATGTATTAAGGCAATTTGCCTGCATTTGTGGGAGGTGCTGGTTTTCCACCCCTAGCCTACTTAAGGCACTCCCCTTGCCTGGCTCCTTACCGTTCGAGGTCAGCGTTGAATGAGGATCCACTTCCGCGTTCTCTCAGACGCCATCTTGGTTTCAGTATCCAGGAGGTTTCACCACGTTAAGCTGTGTCCAGGAATCCTGTTCAGGCCTTTCCGCCCGACCAGCTTCTTCTGACTCCGTTTCTCCGTCGTAGATCGCGTCCCAGGGACTCCTAAACCGTAAGTCAGACCTTCCTGTCACGCCAGGACTGGTTCCCACGGCGTACGGTACAGCACGGGTCCTCGCTTTACGGCTTTTTCCCTGGTTATGACACGAATGTTTTCAAGCCATTCGCGGGCTTTTCATTTCGTACGGTCATTCGGCTGAACATGTTTTCAATCGTTCAATAGTCATTTCACATATCCTATTCATGTTATTTAAACGAATGTTCATTCGGTTGTTTTGCCGTTCGGCAAATGTTACATACGCTCACACACACTTTGGTTCGCATAAATCATACGGTTAAACTATTCTAACTTCTGTGTTCCCCTCACATTTGCTTTCGGCTGTTCTGTGTGTTCACGTTTTTAATCCTTTCATGAATTATATTCACCATTTCATGTGTATATAACATTCGGTTAAGTATTGCTTGCTTAAATAGATTGTTGATTACTTTTAACAATTGTCAGTATTGTATTACGTCCACAAACCAAGTCCACTTCTGTGTATACCACTTGACTCCCACGCTTTCAGGGGTCTGCATTACTTATCCATTTATACGTATGGACTCAGCCATGTCACAAGCCTCATTTCTGGGTTATTAATACAATTCATACAAGGATAGGTTCATTTAAGCAATAATTCTCGGGTTGATACGTCTTTGCTATACATACATATCATATAGATCTACATCACTTTACATCATGCTAAATCATTTTGGGGTATCCCTGCCTTTGGTCTTTCTGCTACATATCATACACAACGATGTGTTAATTAGGCCATGACCTCATCCATGTCCCTTTCTATAAAACCAGTTACATTTCGGTACAGGTCATTGAACTCCCACGCCAGGAGTTTAACTATCCATTTCATTTCAATTTACTCAGCCTACATTACAGGCCTCATTTCTCTGTCATGACGATGACACACAAGGCATAAGTCCTTTTGCATGCATACTCGGGTTGGATCACACGTCCTGATCCAACCAATCATACGTCCCCTACACAGTCATAATACATATGTATATAACCTACGTTTCATGTTTTCCTTTACACACCATTATCACGTAACACATAGATTGTTTGTACATAGGCCACGGCCTCCCTCAGATGTCTTTTCAAGCATGCAAACATTTCTGAGCCACTCGTAGCTATTCCCATGGTATCAACATAATTTTATACATTGCTGCTACAGACTATAAGTCTGGTTCTTGTTATACCCCACACTCATCGTACTACTCTCTTTTACCCATTTTTAGGCTGTCAAGCTTATATAGTTGCTCCACACGGTTTATTCCTGTGATTTATCATACTACCAGGTACGTACACCTGCTCATATGGTATTCTACCATACATTTCATTTCATCCCCCTAGTTTAGAGTACTGGCAATAGGGTCACAGGATTCCCAATAGGTATTTACCCCGTCTTGGCTGTCGCCATCAGTTAGTGGTCCCGCGAGGCCAACACCCCGCCTCAAACGTTTCGGAGGCAAACACCCATCGGGCCACACGTTAGCTAGCCGCCTCGCATGTTGCAAAGAGAGGGCCTCACCTGTCACTCCCTTCCCCTGTTTTCTGTCGTACAGTCACCGAGAGGCCTAAAACTCCTGCCACTACGTCAAGTGGCCTCAATAACCCCTCGCGCCAACGCATAGATAGAGCCTCTCAAGCCGCTTGGCAATTAGTAGGGCCTCACCTGTCACCAAACAAGCATAATACTTTCGCCATCCGGCCTAGCTAGCCTGCCAGTACAATTTGGTGGTTCTATATACTAATTATTGTTTTATTTATAGTATGTCTCAGGAAGGGGTAGAGGATTTCTCCCTGCCTAGCACCCCGGCTAGAGCTGTCACTCCCACACAAGGAGGAGAGCTAGCTAGTCCAGCATCAATTAGATCCTGGACAATCCCGCGCATAACCACGGAATTAAGGAGACGACAAATCCCCTACCCCGCTACAGCAAGGAAGGCAGAACTTTTCAAACTGCTACGCACATCAACCAATAACATGGAAGCCGGGGAAGGATCTAGCCAGTCCAACCCAGGGGACATACATGCCATGTTATCCTCACTCATGGCATCCATGGGCAAGGTCAACTCCAGGCTGGAGAAACTTGAGTCGGTCACCACGGCCCTCACTCTAGCAGGGCCAACCGCGGCTGCAGTACAAACACCAGCCTTGCCATTAGTCGCTCCAGCCAGCCCCCTGGATGACCAGGAAGTTAGCCCGGCCCACATGATACCTGAGCATATCAAAAGGGATATCCTGGAAGGTAAAGACGTCAACCTGGCTTCCCTGTTGATTGCCTCCCAGGACATTGTAGAACATAAAACGTATGCTTATGATGATGTTTCTGTTATTGTCAGATCTAGGGATGCCCGCCTAAACAGAAAACTGACTATCCCTGAATTTGTTCTAGCATTTGGTATTTACAGGGATGTCGTCTGTGCGGTCTATCCCAACAGAAGAGAGGAGTTTGATCTCTATATGCACAAGCTGGTAGACCTGGGCAACAAATATGGTGGTTCAGCATTCTATGACTACCATAGGTCTTTTTCTGCAAAAGTGGCTGGAGCCTTCTCCCAGTACGGTACACGGTCCAACTGGGGAAGGATTGATACCGTCTTATTCTGCAGACACTTTGCAGGTCTAAGAACACCAGCTTGTGCATACTGCTCCTCCACAGCCCATACTACTAATTTTTGTCCAAACACGGCAGACGGACATGCCTCCACACAAGGAACTACTTCCTCTGGGGATCCAGGGAAACTATCCACAGACAAATTGGGACGCCCAATCAAGTTTCTGGGCAAGTCCCAGATATGTAATAATTTCAATGTTGGGTCTTGTAATTACAGTGGATGTAGACTATTGCATGTCTGTTCAAAATGTTTTAGGGCACATGCTAAGACCATGTGTCCAAATAAAATGTATTCTAAGCCTTACCTTACGTCCATTAATATGCCAGTATTCACAGCATTGATGTCTCAGCACCCATCTAGACACCTGGTAGATTTTCTTATTTCTGGTTTGACAGAAGGCTTCCACACAGGTATCCTACACATACCAGCTGGTACTCTGGAATGCCCAAACCTACAATCCGCCCAACACAACCCCACAGTGGTTGACACCCTCATAAACCAAGAAGTGGAGGAGGGCTTTGTATTGGGGCCTTTTAGAACTCCCCCATTCACAGCATGGCGCACCAACCCTATTGGTATTGTCACAGGGAAATCTTCCCAAAAACAGAGACTCATCATTGACTTATCGGCTCCCCACTCATCGGCCGACCCCAGTCTTAATTCCCTCATACCCTCTGAGGAATTCTCTCTGCAATACACCACCATAGATCACGCCATTACAGCCATCATACAAGCAGGGGTGGGAGCCTGGCTCAGTAAGACCGACATTACTAACGCCTTCAAATTACTCCCTATCCACCCCACACTGTGGCACCTGCATGGCATCAAGTGGTCCGAGAACTACTATTTTTCTCCCGGTTAACTTTTGGGTCCAAAAGTAGCCCAGCTATTTTCGACACATTTGCCGAAGCACTATGCTGGTTACTATTGAACATAGCCGGATGCCCTACAGTATTACATTATTTGGACGATTTCCTACTGGTCGAGGAGAATACTGCACCTCCCACTAGCCTCAAAGCTACCACTAAGCTGTTTGAGCAACTAGGTGTACCCATCTCCCCAAAGAAAACAGAAGGGCCAGACACGGTTATCACTTTTCTGGGTATCCAGTTAGACTCTGCCACAATGCAAGCAAGCCTACCTTACGAAAAGATAGACAATATTCTCACTTACATTAACAACTACCTACAGCTCGGCACTTGCAACCGCAAAGAACTACAGTCCCTGCTGGGGTCACTAAATTTTGCAATGCGCATCATACCTCAAGGCCGCTCCTTTATTTCACGACTATTGCATCTTTTCCCACTTTTTCTACATGACACGCACAGGTTGTCCTTAGATGCCCAAGCTACGGCAGATCTAAACATGTGGAAGAGGTTTTTAACCACTTGGAATGGTAAAAGTATGTTCCTCCCTCAATTGACTGAATCATCTCCTACCATTTGGTCAGATGCGGCATCTACCACTGGTTTTGCAGCAATTTTTGGGAACGAATGGCTTTGGGGCAGCTGGCCTTCAGCAGTTCTGGATTTGGAAGGTTTTTCCACTACCTCAGCTCTTTTTGAGATCTACCCCATAGTGGCGGCTGCCGTAGCGTGGGGTCATTTATGGGCTAATACACCAGTACGTTGTTACTCAGACAACCAGGCGACCTGTCACATCATCAACAAAGGTCGTTCCAAATCTCTTACGATTATGAGATTTCTGAGGAAACTCACTTGGTTGGCAGCTTGTCATAATTTTTTCCTATGTTGTTTTCATGTGCCAGGTGTATACAACACAGCTGCTGACAGTTTGTCTCGCTTTAAATTTCAGGAGTTTCATCAAGCACTCCCGTCAGCAGCACCCACAGCCACCATCACTCCAACATTTCAACAACTCATACTGGACTAGACGTCATCATGCAGCATAGCAGGACATTGTCTCAGTTGGCACTTTCACACAATACAAACAAAACATACAACAGGGCTTTCACACTATTCAAACGATTCCTTCTGGAACATAACATCATACAACCGTTTGTTATGACATCTTTTTTGGGGTTTGCTTCCTTTTGCCACCTTAAACTCAAATTGTAATATAACACCATCAAACTCTATCTCACTGGCATTCAACACCACATGCTCATCTTACACCCAAATAACAACAGTTTTATGGCCTCTCACCAAATTAAGACAATACTCAGAGGTATTCAAAAATCAGAACCCACACATTTGGCCCAGAGGCTACCCATAGATAACCATATCTTCAAAGCTTTATCTAACCTACTCGACCTGAAACCATTTGACACTAATACGAATTCTATCATCAAAACAGCAATATACATCGCTTTCTATGGATTTCTACGACCCAGAGAATTCACTACGACCTCCACGACCCAAACCACTCCATTCCTCCTCTATTCCCACTTGACAAAACATATGGATCATTACATCCTGTCTTTACCTCACTCCAAAACCAGCCAGCACATACCTGTAAACATTCCGTACTACCCCACGCACAACAGATGGTGTCCCGTAAAAGTTCTTGATGCCTACATACAGCACCATCACTTACTGCCCTCGCAACCGTTATTACAACTACAAGGTGCAGTACTCACCACTACAACCTTCATGACCTACGTCAGGTCCTTGCTCACACAACTGGGCCTCAACGCAAACAATTACTCAGGACACTCCTTTCGTATAGGAGCCGCGTCCACAGCCTCCAGTTTCAACGTCCCAACTCATGTTATCAAAACACTGGGGCGCTGGAAGTCATCCGCTTACTCACGGTACATACCGAACCCAGTACAAGAGTTAAGAGATGCTTTCATAAACATGTCTGGTTGATAAATGTATATGTATTGGTTGTCTGTTAATAAATTGGATTACTTAATTTTTGCCCTCTTCTTTCTCAGGCCTACCTCATCGTCGGTTTCGGCACACCACAACCGACTTGCTCCTTTTATCATCCTACGCTTATTCATGGTATTTCACACTGTACTATCTTAAGCACCTAACACAAGTATTAAGGCAATTTGCCTGCATTTGTGGGAGGTGCTGGTTTTCTACCCCTAGCCTACTTAAGGCACTCCCCTTGCCTGGCTCCTTACCGTTCGAGGTCAGCGTTGAATGACCCTCCCACCACACCACTTTTAACATTTATTTTCCTTTCTATTTCTTTTCCTGGGTGGGCCCTCTTCTTTCTCAGGCCTACCTCATCGTCGGTTTCGGCACACCACAACCGACTTGCTCCTTTTATCATCCTACGCTTATTCATGGTATTTCACACTGTACTATCTTAAGCACCTAACACAAATATATATATATATATATATATATATATGCGTAAATATACAGTTGCAAGAAAAAGTACGTATTCCCTTTGGAATGATATGGATTTCTGCACAAATTGGTCATAAAATGTGATCTGATCATCATCTAAGTCACAACAATAGACAATCACAGTCTGCTTAAACTAATAACACACAAAGAATGAAATGTTGCCATGTTTTTATTGAACACACCATGTAAACATTCACAGTGCAGGTGGAAAAAGTATGTGAACCCTTGGATTTAATAACTGGTTGAACCTCCTTTGGCAGCAATAACTTCAACCAAACGTTTCCTGTAGTTGCAGATCAGACGTGCACAACGGCCAGGAGTAGTTCTTGACCATTCCTCTTTACAGAACGGTTTCAGTTCAGCAATATTCTTGGGATGTCTGGTGTGAATCGCTTTCTTGAGGTCATGCCACAACATCTCAATCGGGTTGAGGTCAGGACTCTGACTGGGCCACTTCAGAAGGCGTATTTTCTTCTGTTTAAGCCATTCTGTTGTTGATTTACTTCTATGCTTTGGGTCATTGTCCTGTTGCAACACCCATCTTCTGTTGAGCTTCAGCTGGTAGACAGATGGCCTTAAGATCTCCTGCAGAATGTCTTGATAAACTTGGGAATTCATTTTTCCTTCGATAACAGAAATCCATCCAGACCCTGAAGCAGCAAAGCATGCCCCCACCACCATACTTCACAGTTGGGATGAGGTTTTAATGTTGGTGTGCTGTGCTTTTTTTTTCACCACACATAGTGTTGTGTGTTTCTTCCAAACAACTCAACTTTGGTTTCATCTGTCCACAGAATATTTTGCCAGTACTGCTGTGGAACATCCAGGTGCTCTTGTGCAAACTGTAAATGTGCAGCAATGTTTTGTTTGGACAGCAGTGGCTTCCTCTGTGGTATCCTCCCATGAAATCCATTCTTGTTTAGTGTTTTACGTATTGTAGATTCGCTAACAGGGATGTTAGCATTTGCCAGTGACTTTTGTAAGTCTTTAGCTGACACTCTAGGATTCTTCTTCAACTCATTGAGCAGTCTGCGCTGTGCTCTTGCAGTCATCTTTACAGGACGGCCACTCCTAGGGAGAGTAGCAGCAGTGCTGAACTTTCTCCATTTATAGACAATTTGTCTTACCGTGGACTGATGAACAGCAAGGCTTTTGGAGATACTTTTATAACCCTTTCCAGCTTTATGCAAGTCAACAATTCTTAATCGTAGGTCTTCTGAGAGCTCTTTTGTGCGAGTCATCATTCACATCAGGCAATGCTTCTTGTGAAAAGCAAACCCAGAACTGGTGTGTGTTTTTTATAGGGCAGGGCAGCTGTAACCAACACCTCCAATCTCATCTCATTGATTGGACTCCAGTTGGCTGACATCTCACTCCAATTAGCTCTTGGAAATGTCATTAGTCTAGGGGTTCACATACTTTTTCCACCTGCACTGTGAATGTTTACATGGTGGGTTCAATAAAAACATGGCAACATTTCATTCTTTGTGTGTTATTAGTTTAAGCAGACTGTGATTGTCTATTGTTGTGACTTAGATGATGATAAGATCACATTTTATGACCAATTTGTGCAGAAATTCATATCATTCCAAAGGGTTCACAAACTTTTTCTTGCAACTTTATATAGTAACATATATATATATTATCAACATATTATGAGTATAAGTAATATTATATATACATACTACATGAGGCTATGTTACTGAAGGCAATTTTAGCTTTACTATAAACTTTTTCATCCAACATGTCAGCAGATATAGGTAAGGAATGAAAGGAAGCAAAGTAAATTTGTTCATTCTGGTTAACAAAATGTTCCTAGTGTTATCACACGTCTATTCACACATACAGTAGGAGAAGAAAATTATTTAAACATCCTTTCTGGCTCTTATTTGGGCCATGGAGCTAATACAATTTTTTATTTTTAGTGCAGACTATACAGCTCTTTCAATGCACTGGGGTAGAGCTTTGCAGGCAGCATATTATAAAACAGATTCATACCTGGATAACTCCTGTTTTAACACCAATAATGTTGATAATAGCAATAATTACAATAACTCATGATAGTGAGCTGGTTCCACTCTCACTTCACAGATACCGACTAGGCACCAACCTTGAGGACTCTCTGTGGTCAATAGACCAATTGTGTGTGACATTTTGGATGTGGCTGTTGAGTAGGCTGAGATACACAGTCCCTGCATGAATTCCATCGTTGTTAGTAAACTCTCAGGTTGCCAGTATCCCTCTAAAGAGAATTGGGAGAGACTGTAAGCATGTTGGCACATTGCTGGGAAGATCTGGGCAGGATATGCTGACTTTCTACGGGCAGTGGGCATCCATCTGCATTTCCTCCTTACACTGTTTCTATTCCAAGAGGGTCAATAGGGCAAAAAGCCTTGAAGACATGTCAGGTGGATGAGTCTGACGCATTTGAACTCCATTTACCTCTGCAATTTTAGCTTTGCACGTATTACTTTTAAAATATTTCAAAATATTGGTTTAAACGTTTTACATAAAAAAAAGACACAACTTGATTTTAAATGTTCATACATGTTATACAACTGGTAAATTTTAACAAAGAGTCCAAGTAAGAAAAATTTATATCAGTTCTCTGGCAATTCAAAATCTCCTACATGACCCTATCAGGGCTTTTTACTAAAGAATTCAAGATGAATTCAAAGTAAATTTTAAATTTAAGGTCAAAATAGCCGAATCAGAAATTTGTAGCCAGCAATGCTATCAGTTCAGCTACTTAAGACTTAAATTCGATCAAATAACAGAGTAGGCAGAACCTTAACAAACAAATTAAAAGTCCAGGATCAAAGAAACAGAATTAAACAAATAACAAATGAGGGAGTGGCTTGTCTCTCTCCTCTCCATATCGCTGAGGCTTATAGAGCATATTATGAAACTCTATATAATCTACCCGAGCCTAACAAAACTGATTCGGAAATGAAAGATTTCTTAAGATCTCTTAGTATTATCCATAGAAAAAAGAAACATACTCAACAAACCGTTCTCCCACATAGAAATCAGGAATGTAATTAATGATATGAAGGGGGAGGGGGAAGGAAGGCACCAGATCCTGATGGCTTTACAGCTCTTTTTTGTTAGATCTTAAAACCTAAGATTACTCCTCTGTTGGAACGCATGTATGGAGCCATAGCTGGATCAAACTGATTTCCTTAAGAAATGCTTGAAGCCACTATTTCACCTATTTTAAAAAAGACCCTACTGAGGTAACGAATTATAGACCAATCTCATTAATTAACATAGACATAAAAAATATATTCTAAAATCTTGGCACAGAGATTAAATCTAGTCTTCTTAGATCTGATACATCCTTATCAAGTGGGCTTTGTAGTCGGCAGATCAGGGGAAGATAAAACCCGCAGAGTCATTAACATAATAGATGAAATCCACCATAAGAAAACTCCATCTATTATTATGGCCTTAGACGCCGAAAAGGCGGTCGACAGGGTAAACTGGAGATTTATGGTGCAGACTCTACAAGCGTTTGAACTTACAGGTCTATTTGCTGAAAGGACTATGGCACTATACACGCGTCCCACCGCAAGAATCACTGGCCCTCTCTTTAATTCCTTGATTGTGAAGATTCAAAATGGTACCCATCAGGGTTGTCCGTTAGCTCCCCTTCTATATGTTCCGACAGTGGAAACCTTGGTGGCCTTATTAAGAAAGACAGCTACAATTAAAGGAATAATGGCTGGACAACAGGACCATCTGGTTTTCCTTTATGCAGATGATATTCTTTTAACAATATATTTTCTGGAATGCACTTTTCCAGAGGTTCTTAGGATATTATAGTCATTTAGTCTATTTTGAAATTATTTTTTCAAAAACTCAAATTGTGTCCTTTTTATATTCCTAATTTCAAGTATCTTTCTTTAAGACTGGGATATCCAGATCTACATAAAATTAATCAAACATGTATGCTCTCCCATTTACTTATGTTAAACATTAAAAGAAGTAAAGATCTGGGATGGTACAATATAGAAAGGAGGAGGGATAGATCCATATTATTGTCTCTGGATGGATTATGAACACTTTAGACAACTTAAAATATTAAATCAAATAGTATCGGTACTGATGACATGGTTTTTTTTTAGATTCAGACAGAGAATTGAAAAGGGACAAACCTCAAATTTCTTTACTAGAGCTAGTCCTATTTTGTCTCTTCCCCTATATATAGAAGATGTAGATACTTTACAATGGCAAAATTCCGATATTAAAATAATCTCAGATCTTTATGATAGTGAATCTTTAAGATCTTTTCCAATTTACAGGAAAGGTATGCTCTTCCATCACTAGAAATATTTAAATCTAGTCGGATTAAGAATTTTTTTCTGAATTAACAAATCATCCAGGATTAATAGACACACTTTATACTACACAACTCAACATCAAAACAATTGCTAGAGTTGGCAAAACTCTAAATAGGAGAATTGTCTTAAATAAATCTAAAGCGGTTTCTAGATGGAAGAGAGAATTTGATTTTACTGTTTCTTTAGAGATTTGGAACAATGCCTGGCAAAGCACGAAAAAAAATGCCATGCACTGTATTAGTTTACATGAAAAATACTTTAAGTTAACACAGAGATGGTATATGGTTCCTACACACCTAGCAAAGTTTGATATAAATTTAGATAACCTTTGTTGGCGTTGCCAAAACTATCCAGGCACACACATTCACATCTGGTGGGAATGCCAGAGACTGGCTCCCATCAAAAAATGTATTGAAAAACAATTAATAACACTTTTTTCGTTAGTTTTCCTGTTTCATATCGATCTACCTGTTACAGGAAGATACAATAGATATCTATGTGTTAACATCTTAGCTGCAGTGAAAATGTGTTTAGCTCGACATTGGAGAAATACAACCATTCCAACAGGGATTTAAATAAAAACCCAAATACATTTTCAGAGAGAGGTAGAAACATTATACTTTAATAAAGATATAAAGACTCCATATGAATATAAACAAATATGGGATCCGTGGATTTTACATTATAAAAGTGTCAAGCCAGGCCAGTGATCTTCTGAACCAACCTACCCTGTGAATGATCTAACACTAGATTGCCCCCATTCACAGAGCCTTAAGACCTATGCTTTATGTTGAATTGACGCTACAGTATCTGCATTATCTTTCCTTTGGAAAGACACAGTATCCGTCCAAACAGTCTATTTATTATATGACTGTTAAAATATTGCTAGATTATGCTAAATTACGCACCTGGATGTATGATAAGAATGTGACTGTATGTCTATTGATAAAAAAAAAAGATATATTTTTTTAAATATTCATTAAAGATGAATTGAAAAAAAAGACTTCAATTTGACATTTACTTTAAGACTAGGGACTAATGAAAGATAAGACTAGGGACTGATGAAAGTATTTAGAAAATTGGGCAGACTAGATGGGCCGAATGGTTCTTATCTGCCGTCACATTCTATGTTTCTATGAATATTTCTACTTTAAATTTTTACTTTAGTGAATAACTCTGCAAATTTTTCATCCACTATATATGTTTAGAGGTAATAGAGACAATTTTCTAAACATTTAACTAATAGTCTGAGACCAACAGCTTCCATTCCTGTTCTTTCTTCATCCACAAACAAAGTAGTTATCTTGGATATCCTTTTAAATGAAGTCAAAAGAAAGAAACATTTAGCACAGGTAACATATTGGTAATATCCTATATGGAGAGCCTTAGTGAGAGACACACTTTTTAAAGAGTGCACCCCTTTGTCAAGAAAAATGGCTACCGTATGTATTTATGTCACTAACACTATAAAAATAAAATGTAAAATTAGTTAGCCCACTTTGTTACTCGTGTCAAGTATTTATTTCTTTTGAATTTATATAATTTTAGTATTGTTAGGGAACAGAATTATTTATTACTCTAATGGTATAAATAGTAAAATGGAATCACTTTAAACCCATAATGGCACTGCAGTTTCTTTCTTTTTGCCTTTGTCCTTTAAATAAAGAATATATGGTTAGTCATTTTCCTATTTATCTTAAAATGGTAATTTTGTAATTATGACATAAAACTTACAGAAGTGTATGAAATTCTCTGTGCAACAAAAATGTATGTTTCTGAGACATAACATCAATTTCTCATCAGAATATAGTAATGCCTTACTAATTTAATATTTACATACAAAACTTACTATAATAAATTACAAAAAACAATGACGATAATTTGACAGCCCAACTGAGCTATACTTAAATAACAGCTTGAACAAACCATATTTCCTGGCTAATCATGGCAGCATTTAACATATGGGTTTAGCTCCTCCCTCCAACCCTCAGGACAGGAAACACAATCAATTAAACAATTAAGCCTACCTTCCCCTAGTATATTAGGTACCCCAGTATCCCCCATACCTCAGTCTTTTCCTGTCCTCCTAGCCCTAGGACAGTTTAAATATTTTTTTTTTCTTTTTTCAGTTTCTTCTGAATTATTTTTTATTTTTTGCTCACCTGACCATGTTTTATATGGTCTTGTCCCTTTGGAGGTCAGCCTCCCTCCTCAGGAAGCCCAGGCACATGTAGCCCAATCTCCATGGAGTTGGGAACCCCTGGGAGCCTGGGTGGTTAGTTCCACAGGCTATGGGAATCCTCTGCAGTCCAGTGGGTGCTGCAGACCTCGATCAGACGATCAGCATAACGGTAAGACGCCCGCGCATGCGCAATGCATCCGACCGGACCCAGAGTGAAGTTTGCCCCTTTCCAAAATGGCAGTTTAGCGATCTCGCGACCGAAGTGCGCATGCGCGATCATTTAAAGGTACAGAGCGGGAAATTTGAAATGGCGGTATTTAGCTTAAAAAACGCTCGTTTCCGTTCCCTTTAAAGATACAGTGCTCTAGTAGACTGTTCTTAAAGCTCTGCAGGTAAGAGAATTACTTATATTTTAAAATCAGCATAATATTGGGCTGGGAATACTTTTCTTATTATTTTAACATTCTTAGCCCTACAGTCAGTATGGATCCTTCATCCCCTTCTGCAAGATCAACGAGATCTGCTATAGGTCATAGGTGAGCAATATTTTTTCTTGGTTTCTTCACGTTACTAAAAAGAGTGCACAGAGGGTACAGTCTTATGACTTCTGTATCTTACAGCCCTCGTGACCGGTCCTGTCCCAGATCCCCATCGAGGAGAAGGGAGAAGCCGGCAGCCTGCCCTGGATGTGGAGCAAGGCCTTTGGATAACTGCAGGCTCTGCAGAAAATGCTTAAACATGGCCGCAGGAGAATCTGATCGCCAGAGGTCACCGCAAGCCTCTACCTCCTCAGCCAAGGATATTGCTTATTGGATTAAGCAGGCAGTGGTTGAAGGAATTGCTGAATCCCACAAGATTAAGAGATCAAGAGGGGAAAACTTCAGCATGGATTCAGATCAGTCTGACGATGAATACAGACAAACTTCATCTTACCTGGATTTGGAGCCAATCTCGTCCAGTGAAGAGGAGTATATGGAACAACCTTGCTCCTTGGACTCCAAAGCTATGGAGCATTTGATTATGGCTGTTAGAAGAACATTGGATTTGCCGGAAGAAACCAGAGAATGTTCAGCTTCTGACAGACACTTTGGAGATTTACATAAGAAAAGACCTTCCTTTCCAGTCCACAGCTCTATTAAAGACCTGATGAGGAACGAGTGGCAAATTCCTAGTAAGAGGATTACTAGTCAGGGTCGGCTTTCGAAGTTATATCCGATTAAAGAGGAGGATTCCAGATTGTGGACTACGGTCCCCAAAGTTGATGCTCCTATCATTAAGGTTGCTAAAAGATCCACGCTACCAATTGATAGCAATGCTTCCCTTAAGGAGCCCATGGATAAAAGGATTGATGCTGATTTATCTAAAGCTTTCATGACAGCGGGTTTAGGTTGCCATCCAGCTGTGTCCATTTCGGCTTTGTCTAGAGCCATGCGTTCCTGGTTGCTTGACTTGGAGGATGACATAGATAAAGGAGTCAGTAGACGTCAGATGGCGGAATCCTTAAGGGATATCAAACTCGCCAGTGACTGGCTTTTGGAATCCTCCACTGACCTCATTAGAATTCTTTCTAAGGTTATGGCACATTCAGTCACCGCTAGAAGGGCGCTTTGGCTGAGATCCTGGGGAGCAGACCTGTCATCCAAGAATAATTTATGCTCACTTCCCTTTATGGGAGAAGTGCTTTTTGGGAAACCTCTGGATGAAGCGATTAAAAAGGCGGCTGAGGTTAAACAGGTCATGCTGCCACAAGATAGGCGTCCAAAGAGACCTCGTCTGGACCGTAGACCTTTTAGGGATCAAGGCTACTTTAGGGAAAGTAAGACTTACAGGCCAGGTAGAGAATTCTCAAGGAATTCCAATTGGAAGAGCGGCCTGAATGGGAAATCCTCTAGGGGCAAGACGCAGACCTCTTCCTTTCGCCCCAACAAGCAATTCTGAAGGTGGCTTACTCCAGGTTCCTCGAGTGGGAGCACATCTTTCATTCTTTCAGAGGGCCTGGGAAATAATTCCAGATGCTTGGGTAAGATCCATTATCACCGGAGGTTATCATCTGGAATTCGACGAATATCCACCTCCACCAAGGTTTATTCGCACAAGGCTTCCAGCCAACATCCAAAAAAGAGAGGTTTTGACTCTTTATGTCAACAATCTTCTTACGGAAGAAGCCATCATACCTGTACCCATAAAAGAAAGATTCCAGGGATATTATTCCCCCCTGTTCTTGGTCAAGAAGCCAGAGGGAAAATGGAGGCCTATTTTAGATCTCCACCAGCTCAACCTTTATCTGAGAGTCAGAAAATTTCGGATGGAATCCATTCGCTCCATCATTCCGGTTGTTCATCACCAAGATTGGATGATATCAGTAGACCTCAGGGATGCATATTTTCATGTCCCTATCACGTTCACCCATCAAAGGTTTCTCAGGTTTTGTGTCCGGAAGGAACACTTTCAATTCCAGGCCCTTCCTTTTGGTATAAGTACGGCCCCGAGGACCTTCTCGAAGGTTCTGGTCACCATCATTGCTTTGCTCAGAAAAGAAGGGGTAGCGGTGTTTCACTACCTGGACGACATCCTGGTAGTGGCTCCGGACCTAGCATCAATATTCCAACACAGGCAATTAGTCCTAGACACTCTATCTCATTTCGGTTGGCTCATCAATTACGAGAAGAGTCACTTGAATCCTTCAAGAGAACTGATATTCCTGGGAGCAAATTTCAATACAGACACAGCGATTGTATCCCTCTCACACGACAGAAAGATCAGACTTCGAGATCGGATAAGGGACTTCAGACTAAAGACTTCAGCCTCGGCAAGAGAGTTTATGAGGCTTCTGGGGACTCTTTCCTCTACGATAGAACTTGTCAGATGGGCTCAGTGGAACCTTCGCCCTCTTCAACAATTTTTCCTAAAAAATTTCAGGACCGACTCGAGGGAGTGGGAGACGCTGATTCGCATTCCTTTGATTCTGAAGCAGAAGCTCCTTTGGTGGATGTCGTGGGAAAATCTCTCCAGAGGGTTCCCCTTGCGGGAAATAGATTGGGTGGTCATTACGACAGATGCCAGTCTGACAGGTTGGGGGGCACATTTAGGCAATCAATTTTTTCAAGCAAATTGGCCTCCAAGAACTCAATGCTTGCCTTCCAACATCAGGGAGCTAAGAGCAACCTTTCTGGCGCTTCTTCATTTTCAGCATCTCATCAGGCATTGCTGGGTCAAGTTGAGAGTGGACAACAAAGCGGCTGCTGCCTACATAAACCATCAAGGCGGAACAAGGAGTGTAGCCCTGATGAGAGAGATAGTTCCCATTATGACCTGGGCTCAGAATCATGTGGAAGGCCTGTGTGCCATCTATCTCCCAGGGAAGGAGAATGTAATAGCGGATTTCCTCAGCAGACATCGGATAGAGGCTTCAGAATGGCAACTTTCCAGGAGGATCTTCGCTCGGTTGGTCCAGAAGTGGGGTCTTCCCCAAGTAGACCTCATGGCGACCTTTCGGAATGCTCAGGTTCCATGCTTTGTGTCGAGGAGATACCATCCAAAGGCGGTTGCTCAAGATGCTCTATCCATCAATTGGGTATTCGATCTGGCTTACGTTTTTCCTCCAATTCCCCTCATCCACGCTGTTCTGAGAAAGATCTCCAAGGAACATTGCAAGGTGATAGCTGTACTTCCATTCTGGCCTCGTCGCCCTTGGTTTCCCCTGTTACAGAGGTTATCAGTGGACCTGCCTTGGGAACTTCCAGTCTCAGAAGACCTGCTGATTCAGGGTCCAGTGTTTCATCCGGAGCCTCACAAATTCAGGCTCCATGCATGGCTATTGAGAGGAAGTCTCTAGTTGAACATGGCCTTTCGGACCAGGTTATCTCTACCCTGTTACGTTCCAGGAATCCTTCTACTTCTTCTACGTACCATAAGGTATGGGAAACCTTTGCTCGATGGTGTAATTCCACGGTTCAAGAATTAGGTTCCCCTTCCGTGTCTCAGGTTTTGGGTTTCCTGCAAGCAGGCCTGGAGAGGGGCCTTCAACTTAACACGCTTAAAGTGCACTGCTCTGCTCTTTCAGCTCTTTCCGGTATTCGTTGGGCATTGAATCCTATTGTAATTCGCTTCTTCAAAGCAGTGATTAGGATCAGACCTCCTATCAAGGTTTTCTCTGCTCCTTGGAATTTGCCTCTGGTTCTGCAGGCCTTGACGGAACATCCCTTCGAACCTATTGATGAGGTCTCTATGCAGGTTCTTTCTCTCAAGACCCTGTTGTTACTGGCCTTGGTATCTGCTAGGAGAATGTCAGATATTAGAGCACTGTCGTCTGAAGAACCATTCACTACCTTCTTCGATGATAGGGTTGTGCTACGGCCTAGACCTGAGTTCCTTCCTAAGGTGGTTACATCCTTTCATTTGAATCAAGAGATTGTCCTGCCAGGGTATTTTCAGGAGCCATCGTCTCCTGAGGAAGAAAGATGTCATACGCTAGACCTAAGGAGGTGTCTTTCCACATATATTTCACGCTCAGCTGATTGGAGGAAGTCTACCCAATTGTTTGTGATACCTTGGGGTTCTCGTAAAGGTGAAGCTGCCTCTGTCGCAACCCTTCGTTCTTGGACGGTTCAGGCTATTTCTAAAGCTTACAGAGCTAAACAGGTTCCTGTTCCCAAGGACATCAAGGCACATTCCACAAGGTCCATTGCTACTTCATGGGCTGCAGAGTCAGGAGTTCCTGCAGAGAGCATCTGTAAAGCTGCCAATTGGTCATCTTTAAAAACCTTTGTACACCACTACAGAGTGGATATCTCATCTCGTTCTGATTCAGAGTTTGGCCTATCGGTCCTGAACTCTTATAAGCCTTAAGTGGATATTAAACAGTTTTTGTAGCATGACTTACCCTCCCTGAGTGGTTATTGCTTTGGTAATCCCATATGTTAAATGCTGCCATGATTAGCCAGGAATAGAGAAAATTTATTGATACTTACCGTAATTTTCTTTTCCTGGCTATTATTCATGGCAGCATTTGGTCTCCCACCCTCTCTTGGTTTATTTGTCTTGTTACTAGACTGAGGTATGGGGGATACTGGGGTACCTAATATACTAGGGGAAGGTAGGCTTAATTGTTTAATTGATTGTGTTTCCTGTCCTGAGGGTTGGAGGGAGGAGCTAAACCCATATGTTAAATGCTGCCATGAATAATAGCCAGGAAAAGAAAATTACGGTAAGTATCAATAAATTTTCTCTAATCTTTGAATTGCTGACTCTCTTGACAGATATTTACAAATGCAACTGATGTTGCAGTAATGAAGTAAAGTGATAAGTTAGTGATTCACTTTAGCTGAGTTTCATTGATAGTGACACAGATGAGTAAAAAGCAAGGTGTTTCTTAACTATGTTCACAATTCATTAAAAGTTTAACATGTTTAGAACATAATATAACAAAGTGATAAAGTTAAAGGAAAGGAGCATACTGGAAATGTGTGTTTTTAAATTGACTGTTTAGCATGATTTTATGTTTTGTACGGTCGATTTATTTTGTCTGTTTTTGTATTTTTGTCAATAATAGTCAAAAAATGAATAAAGAATAAATAAATGGAAAAAAAGTATATTTTAACCTATTTGGAGTATCCAGACCTATCTTTGACGTTTTTATCCAGGAGGACTTGCAGCGATATCCTTTGTGGGAATTATACCACCTAAGCCCTTTGAATTGAGCAATACCTTTATTTGCTCTTCGTTTGTGTGTATACCTCTTTTTATTTATTTTTATCCTTTTAAGACCTACAGAGAGGACTATATTTTTTTTTTATCCCCTCTCCTGTATACTGAGGACATCTGACTGTGGGACTGCGGCACAACTACCAAGAATACTGTGGAAAAAACATCTGCAAACAATCACAAGAATCACCACCATATCCACAGATGGGGATAGTTCCATCCAGGAGCATAAATCTGGAGCTGAGCATAAGCTCCAGAAAATTGTAAGTGCGATTTGTTTTTCTACATTTAATTAGAATTTATAATATACTACACTATACCAAAATAGTTCCAGAGGAAAAGTGGTCTTGGCCGGTCAAGTATCCTGTGGTTCCTGTGGTCTAAGAAAAGGGTGCTCCTCATGGCTCTTAGGGAGTGATTGTTCATCATTGTCCATAGTACTTTCTCTCCAATTAGTGCTCTCCTGGCATGTCTTTAAGTGAGGCAAAACAATGGGCCAAAATAGCCGCCGTCTATCAGGGTGTGTGCTTTCGGTAATATGAATGGTGACCACCCAGGGAGAGCGGGTAGATGTCGTTCGGGAGAGGGAAAGTATAAAGCTAGGGGAACACACTCTTTCGGGAAACTATGAATACGGGCAACTGTACAGACATAGGTAAATTGTTTTAATATGTTCATCAAGGATTCAAGGAAAGCAAATGTATTCCTTAAAGACAAAATTATATCGTCTGCAAAGAGTCCGACCTTATGAGTGACACTACCAATCGCAACACCCTCTATCATCGGGTCATTTCTAATTAGTTCAGCCAGAGGTCTCATCGCTAGAATAAATATTAAAGGGGACAACCCTGTCTTGTATTAGTAAGTGGAAATGTTTCTGAGATGAAACCTGTGGCTGACACTCTAGCTGTAGGATGATGATACAGAGCAAATATTGCATTTCCTAGTGGGGTCATAAAACCAAATTTTAACAAAACCTCTTTCAAGTATTCCTAGTATATTCTATTGAACGAATGAAAGAAGCAGAGAAGGCGCACAATCTGTTCTAATTTCATTAATAATATTGATAAACCTCCTATTGCCATCCGTGGCTTGTATACGTGCAATTTCTCACCTTCAATGTCTGCATTTTTTTCCTTGAACAGATATGCAGGTAAAGCAAATGAACAAGCTCTACCACACCAAATTAGTGAAAAATTTCATTATTTGTATTTCTTGTAAGTAAAATCCAAACTAAATAGTACATAGTACACTATTCTGCAATCACTGTACATATTCTCACTAACTGGTTTCCGCAACCACTCTACTCTAGTTTTGGCACAGGTCTCATCTTTTCTCCCCACATCCAGAATGTCCACAAACCCTGTAATTTCATGTTAGATTATTTACTTGAGAGCAGAAAACTTGTCCACTGGGGTAAGTAAAACTACAGTAAAATTGTTAGCTTTTTTTGTGGTAAATTAGAAGCACGATACATGGCCTTATGTTTTACACTTATTTCCTACTGTGTTATTCACTAAAGTGGGAATTGTTGGGAATTCAAAGTGAATTTAAAAATTTGGGCTAAAATAGCCTAATTGCTATGTTTTCTATTCATCTTTGTTGGCCTAAAATATAAAATAACTTTGAATTCACATAATTTGCCACTTGAATAACCCTGGCTGTCTGCCCATTATGAAATCTCATATTTATATTCCTGATTTGTTGTTAATGAAAAACCCTTTCCAATTTAAAACATTGGTGGAACTGAAGCCCGTGCGATTGCAACGTTGCCCACAGGCTGAAGGAGCCCATTGGATGGCCCATGCACTTAGGGCCGCCCAATGGACATAGGTCATCAGAGGCCTGGTCCGCTGTTGAAGCACCACAGTGCACATTCCCTGTAATATTGCAGTGCTGCCATGAAGTGAGAGCCTATCACTTCCTTCCAGCTAACACAGAACAAGTCTCAGGGGAGGGTGGACTGGGAGAGCAAGCCACTAACTCCCAAAAGCCACAGCCAGCAGAAGCCACCCTCCTCCACCCAAAAGGTATCAAACTGTATTGGATGGCTAAAAGTTTAACTTGTATGTCTGCCTTTGTGTATGTCTATGTGTCTGTATCTGTATCTATAAGTAAAATTAGGGGAACAAATGGAAACCTAGGAATAGGAAATACACTTTTGCTGGGGATAACCCAGGTAACTAGGGAAGTAGTAATGAAAGAACAGGAATCGAGTGCCCTAATTTAAATTTAGAACGTAACCTTTCTTGTTTCTCAATAAAACTTGGTCGACAGAATATAGTAAAACAGGTTGTATTTAGTAACAATGGTGCTTAGGTGCTCAAAGTGATGATTAAAAAGCAGGTTTTACATTTAATAAGTGAGTTAGCCTGCCAAGTTTCTAAGTGTCACTGGTAAGTCAGTTGCAAATGAATGTATCGGTATACAGCTAGTGATGTTTCCTAGGTAAAATACCACAGTTATTATTGTTATTAATGCCTAGGTTTGCAAATGTTGTTTCAATATATAATTATGCTGTTTGTAAGGCTCAGTAAACAGTTGTTGTTATACATAGAGAAAAATTGTATCTGGGTTATGCATGATACATTTCTATCTGTACTTGTCAGGTGAGGTCTGCTGCCTCTTTGTCTTATACACGTTTGTTTTATTTAATGAAACAGTTTGTTATAACGTTAATCAGTGTACAAGGTGGGATGAAAAGTGCAGACAGAAAAAAAATTATCGATCAAGGATAAACCCAAAATGTCTAGCGTTTAGTAATCCTGATTGTGATTACATAGCAACGGTTGTATGCCGAGATTAAATGGTGCTGTTTCTATATTTACAAGAGCACCAGCCACACGTATATATGTGCAGATAAGATTTGCCGCTCAGATAGATCTATTGAAAGTGGCAATGCTCGGGATCCTGATTAAAAACAAAACCAGCTTCCAATCTAGTCATTTTTGGTAAAGTTAACGATTTATCAAGATCACCGAGAGCCCCCCTGTGCAGATAGGATTTTAGATAGTAGTCAGACAGTGATATGTTAGTCTCCTGCTATGCAGCGCTGCACTCAAACTAACAGCCTGAAGGGTAGAAATACCAATCAGACTGAAAGTTTTTAGTTTTTTTGGTGATTACTTTTGTTTGGTAGGGTGTTAGGAGTACCCACAGAGTGTTTACAGCAGCTACATAGACATTTAAATTTAAATATTAACATAGCGCCACCATTTCCACACTTTTGTTGTATTTTGTTAGGATACTGTGACTATTATTATTATTATTATTATTCCTTGTATCCCTACAGCACAAATAGATCTATAAAAAGTGATCTGTCGACCTAGTTTGTATCTATAAGTATGTCATTGTTTGTATCTGTTTATTTGTGTATCTGTGTGTCAGTGTTTTTGTCTGTGTCTGTGTATCTGCATGTGTGTCAGTGTGTATGTCTGTGTAGCTGCATGTGTGCCAGAGTTTGAATCTGTGTGTCTGTATCTGTATTTATGTCAATGTTTGTAACTGCGTGTACATCTGCAAGTATGTGCGTATCTATGTGTGTGTGTGTGTCGCAGTGTATGTGTATTTGTGCATACATCTCAGCATTCAAATGCCAACACTACACACAAATACATCCCTGCATCTCAGCATTCAAATGCCGACACTGCATTCAAACATCAACACTACATACTAACACACCTTTGTATTAAAACATCAGCATTATATATAAACACACTTCTGCATGCATCAAAAACCAACAGTACACAAAATTTGCACACCTGCATTCGAACACCAACACTACTTACACATACACCCCTGTATTCACTTACATACTCCATACAAAAGCATACATACATTCAAACACAAAACACCGCTCAGTGCTAAATAGAACCCTGCAAGGATCTGCAAATGGTTGATCTCCATCTTGGAAAGCACTGTGCAAGTTGTCCGACAGATAGGGATCTACCTTTTGGCCGTCCATGCAATAGGAAGGGAGACCAAAAACATTTTGCACCAGGGCTTGCTGTATGTTAGTTCTGCGACTGGTCTTAAACATTCTTTACTATCTTTACTCTGTTAATATGTTATTTTCATTAGAAACTGCTATGGTAAAACACTGACATAAACCTGCAAACAGTAAATATACATTCACTTCTGAGTAATTAACAAGAAGTTTGGTTTTGTATTTGTACAGAGAACGAATGTAATAAAAACTGAGATACTTTAAATTACAATAAGATTCATATTTTGATTAAACAAACCTTTAATATTGTGCATGTGACACACAATCTTGCATAGACTGTAATTTAAAATTATTGCCTACAGATATTGAAACAGTGCTGAAACATGCAGTTCTAATTGACACATCTAATTCAGTTACTGAGCCAAGAGTATCATTAGAAAGCCATAATTCTAATTCTGCACAAATAAAATGTTATAAATGAAAACTAATATTTACAGGAACTGAAAATTGTCAGTTTTAAAAATAATTTAAAAATGAACACAAATTTCTCTCATTATATTTTGAAATAATAAGCAATCATCTTTTATTCTGGAAATTGTAATGTTTTCCTTTTTTGTCTCTATTACTATGTGCTGATGTATTAGGTTTTCCCAGTTGTACCTTTAATAAAATAGACTATCAACCATATCTTTGGTAAAAATACATTTCTATAATTTATTTCATTGGCGCATCCTAATCCTAAAGCACACCAATGGTCCCGGTTTAAAGGGACCGGGAACTGTTTAAATCTTTCACTGCTGTTAGGCTTCTAGGACTGGATTGAGGTCCATTAATTTCGAATATACCCTTTAAAAAATTTTTAAAAAAATAAAATAGGAATATTGTGTCTATAATTCAATCCAATTGTCCTTTAGCTTGTAAGCTCATTTGAACAGGGTCTGCCTCGACCTATTGTTCTTGTAGCAGTTTTAATGGTATAATTTCTTGTTAAATTACTCCTTTGTAACATTGAGAAGAGCAGTGAAATAAGCTGTCGCTATATAAATGCCAATAATAATATATCATATATTCATAGGTTAGTCGACAGTTTTCACCTTCTAATGCACATCCTGCTTTGAGGTGCCCTGCTGTGATGTAGGCATACCTTTGTGTCATTTTAAACTTTTCTTCTGTTTGCTGAAGAAGTGTCATTTGGAAGAGGTGGAACCTGTACAGGACACATTTAATTTTGTTTTGTGGTGTCCCCCACTTTCCTTTTTGTTTGTGTTTGGACTTATTTTCCGTTACAAATATAGTTACAAATATAGTAATTTTTGGTATTTCTGCAATATGTATTAATTGTTACAATAAGCCAGCATTTTAAAATAATGGTTCTGCTGATTTTCCTGGGAGCATCTGTGAGTTCACTTTCAAAACATGCATGTGTGTCTATCACAATTTTAACATTTGCTCCAATTAACTCAGAAACTGGTATTGATTAACTTTGACACTTAGAAACATAGAATGTGACGGCAGATAAGAACCATTCGGCCCATCTAGTCTGCCCAATTTTCTAAATACTTTCATTAGTCCTTGGCCTTATCTTATAGTTAGGATAGCCTTATGCCTATCCCACGCATGCTCAAACTCCTTTACTGTGTTAACCTCTACCACTTCAGCTGGAAGGCTATTCCATGCATCCACTAACCTCTCAGTATAGTAATACTTCCTGATATTATTTTTAAACCTTTGTCCCTCTAATTTAAGACTATGTCCTCTTGTTGTGGTAGTTTTTCTTTTAAATATAGTGTCCT
>CAKOES020000535.1:0-24559 GCA_933207985.1 Pelobates cultripes
TAGGTCAGGAAACGGACAAGTAGATGGAAGTGAAAAAAGCTCACCTGCTGAAAACAAATGGTTAGTCTAAGAATCCAAAAATACTTGTTCACAAGTTTGAATTATGCTGTGTCCTTACATATGACTTTCTAGAATTAAATTCCATTACCTGTAATGTGGAAATTATGAAAGGTTAAACATTTTTGTTATTTTACTGTTTTGATTATATTTTTTTATATTTCATGTTCACAAGCATTTGTCTTCTATATAAGTAGAATATTTATTGTAATCGACCTATATGTATTTTTTAAAAGGCCGTATATATTACTTGTAGGTTTACTAAATAAATAAAGTGAGAATTTTTTTTATATTATTACAGGAAAAAATCTACAAGAAAGCTAAAATTACTTTGGTCCTAAAGTGGTCACAATGAGCTGGTTTGCTATTTGGATATGAATAATGTTTGTATGTTTGAATCTGGTTTGCTTGAAGAAGAAGTGTACTTCACCAGCTCGTACCTTTTCAACTCTGAAGCATATGGTAAGTTGCAGAAAATCTGCTTTGTGCAATGAAATAAATAAATAAACAGGCACATCCCTTTGACACCTATTTAGTAGGTAGACACTAAATATTTGGCAGTTTTTGGACATGAATTTAGCAAGCAGATGTTCATATTACATAATAAATGACCTTCATGCATCTGGGAAGAATGTTAGCTGAATTTATAATCAATACGATTAATTCTGTCTTTAGTAGCAAGCTGATTGCAGTGCTGTACATACTAAAATTGTGGCATAATGAAAATAGCTTATTAGTTTAAGGCTAAGTGCATTAGGAGGCCATGCACCGATTAAAATTATAGACATAGACGGAGATTTAATTGCACATAGTAATACACGGGGTTATATGAATAATATTTAGCAATCTTTCATCTTAGTTGGTGTGTTCCAATAGTATATCTTCTCAGTATAGTCTTATCTACAGTAATATAAGACCCCTTTTAATTACCAGATTTCCTTGTTTTCGAAAGAAAAGCAGATTTTATGTCTATTAAAAAAGCATCAAATTGATCAGAAATACAGTGTAGACACTGTTAAATGACTATTGTATCTAGAAATTAATTATTTTTAATGGAATATATACACAGGCGTACAGAGGCCCATTATCTGCAACCATCTGTCCTGTGTTGCACTGGTATTTTTTGTTTACTAATCCAAGTTTATCATTTAAAAATGCTAATTGATCATTAAAAAACCCTTCTGCAATTCTGTTAGCACAGCTGAAAACTGTTTTGTCAATTAAAGAAGCAATAAAAGTGGCTTTCATTAGACTAGTTGA
Source organism: Pelobates cultripes (assembly GCA_933207985.1). Classification (NCBI taxonomy): domain Eukaryota; kingdom Metazoa; phylum Chordata; class Amphibia; order Anura; family Pelobatidae; genus Pelobates; species Pelobates cultripes. The sequence goes on from CAKOES020000535.1 coordinate 1,318, forward strand.
GTATCTGGAGTATCAGAAATTGTGGGTTGTCGATTACAAGATCAAAATGGCCAAAAACAAAGAACTTTGTTTTGAAACTCTTCGGTCTGTCCTTGTTCTGGGGTATGAAGGCTTTTGGTACAGAGAATTGACCACTGAGAAAGGACAATGTAACATAAATAAACAAACATATCAATTTAGTTTTCTGTAATAATAGGTTACTTAAAATGACATATCAGAGCAAGAGAATGGACGGCTTATACCCAGTATAGGTGTTGGAGGGACCAGGCTGGTGTACAAGACACGCAAGCAGTGCTGGCACTTACTTTTTCTATTGCTCTTTCTTTTTTCGATTTCTGTCGAAATACAGAATACATCTATGCTGGCTCAGGCCTTAGCTGAGTTTCTTTTGATATAGATAATTCATGACTAGTGCTTAAGGGGAGATGATTGTTAATTTGGGTACATGACATGATACGCTGTTATGAAAACACTTTGATCTTCACCTGCTTATATTTACTTACTGACTTTCTCTTCTTCACCTTAACGACATTTAAATAAAGATTTGCACACAAAAAAAGAGCGATAACTTTAGGTAGAGATTGTACTTTGGAAAAACATTTGTAAATGTATTGAACTGGCATTGACGGGGGTTAATATAGTGAGAGAGTCCATGAAAGCTTAGGTAAATAAATTTCTATTCTAAATTGAACATAAAAGCAAGAATAAAGCCTATAGCTCTTAGAAAAAGAACTGTCAGACTAGATCAGCCAAATGGCTTTTAGCTGCTGTCAAAATCTACTATCTCTTGTAAATCAATGCAGTTAGTATATTATATTCTCACCTGTTGTATCAAATTAGAATGCTATAATACATTTTGAAGATTTATCATTAATATTCCTATGGAAATGTATGTAAATTAGTAACTTAGAATGTAATGCTTTACACAAATGTATATTCTTTAAATGTATTATTTCAGATTGATATGCTAAGTGAATTATTTGATAAATTGACAATGCTGTGCACAGTGAGTATCAACATAAATTAGACAATATATATGTGCATACAAAAACACTATATCCCAAGGACTAAAAGAAAGGTTTTTCCTTGGTTTATCTAAAACAATGTAGCTTTGGTGCCCGGGGACTAAATGGCCCAGTCATTGTCTAAAGCAATCATGTCTACTGAATGCTATTATATTTAATTCTCTATAAAAATGACAGCTATTCTTATTTCACTTAACAGCTTATCTAACGATGTTCAAAAAAGAAAAACTTTAAATGAGAAGTGAAGTTCGTTCAAATAATATTGCATTATTACATAATTGCCGTGAAACAAAATAATTTAATAGATATGAAACAAAATATCTAATATTAAAATGAATGCATCGTATAAGACATTTATAAAGAAGATTGTTAGTTGAGTGATGCGATGAATGAGTCATAGATTAGTCCCTCTTAAAAGACAACTGTCACTTAAAATAATTTGTTACAAAAATTTCATCAAATATTGAAAGGAAATAGTTTGTTTTAATGAAGTATATGTAAAAAAATAAATAAGAAAAACTCATCCCCACATTTAGTATATGACAGGATGCTTCAGCCATATACACGCACTGTTTGGAAACTGACGGTTAGTCTCTATAGTCTTTCCTGCTTCACTACCTGCACAGATGCAGGATAGACTAATATTCCATACTAAATTTAGTCATGACCACTTCCATCTCCATTTACCCCAAATTTTCTTGGCCATTCCACGTCGCTATGAATAAACGGAAAAATCCCAACAACTACCAAAATAGGGAGGGAGGGAAAAACAAGAAGTCAGTGTAGGTCAAATTAAATTAATTATGGCCACTTCATTAAATGGCTGACATATATATGCCTAGAAATATCCAGCTCCCTCTAACCTGCAGCCAATTAATATAAACCTATATATACCAGGGGAGCACTTTCCATTGAGCGCTCTGCTCAGCTCCCTCGCGCGCCGCAGAGTGATGCTGGGAGCCGGAATATGATGTCATATTCCGGCTCCCAGCATCACTCTGCGCGCGCGAGGGAGCTAAGCAGAGCGCTCAAGGGAAAGTGCTCCCTCGCCAGCGCCGCCCAACCGACCGCCCAGCAGCCCTACTAGACCCCAGGGAGAGGGAGACCCCCCCCAGCATTCCCAAAGGTAAGGAGGCTGGGGTTAAATAAAATAAAAAAGTGAGTGTGTTAATGTGAATTAGTGTGTGTATGTCTGTTAGTGTGTGTCTGTTAGTGTGTGTGTGTGTCTGTTAGTGTGTGTGTTAGTGAGTGAGTGTGTGTCTGTTAGTGAGTGAGTGCGTGTATGTGAGTGTATCTGTTAGTGAGTGTGTGTGTGTATTAGTGAGTGAGTGTGTGTGTCTGTTAGTGTGTGTGAGTGTGTGTCTGTTAGTGAGTGTGTGTGTGTCTGTTAGTGAGTGAGTGTGTGTCTGTTAGTGAGTGTGAGTGCGTTTGTTAGTGTGTGTGTGTGTGTCTGTTAGGGAGTGTGTGCTTCTGTTAGCGAGTGTGTGTTTCTGTTAGCTAGTGTATGCGTATCTGTCAGTGAATGTGTGTGTCTGTTAGTGTGTGTGTGTCTGTTAGCTAGTGTATGCGTATCTGTCAGTGAATGTGTGTGTGTGTATTTAGAAGGCAGGGCAGGGGGGAAGGGTTGGGTGGGCGTGGCGTCTGAGTTTTGTCCAGCACAAAACCAGGATACACCACTGCCACCTATTATACAGTGCTATGGAATTTTTTGCCACTTTAGAAATAATAATAATAATAATAATAATATGATACAGAAATTTTTTGGATTTATATATATATTAGATAGATCTTCTTAATAATTTAATCCAATTCTACAGTATAACTTTGGATTTACCAAACTGCCATCTGTTTTCTTGGATTTCATGGAATTTGATCAACATTTGTGGTATATTTTCTGAGTAGATTGATTTACTAGCTATCTTGATTTGATTGTTCTTTTCCGATTGCTGACTAACATCCCGTTGTGATTTTTTTCAAAGTTGTTTGCTGGGAAATGTCAATATTAAGCACATGAATGTGGGAAGACTGAGAGTAGAAGATTTTATTGATGCCATTGAGGCAATCTAAAGCATTTCTTTATTGTTTGCCGCAGCATTTATTCTGATAATCCTCACAAGAAAAGATCTAATAAAAGGCCGCAAACTAATAATGAAAATAAATTATCTGTGATAAATTCTTACTCTGTGCAGCCCTAGCAAAAGGGAATGACAACTGGTGGCACTGCCAGACTAGCTGTATAAAATACCTACTTCGAGTTGACCCATATACAACTGTTTTCACCAGACATATTTTAGATATACACCCACAATTTGAATGAATTTAATATCTGCCACAGAATCTCTGCAAAATCTATAGCAGCCATATTACTTTAATCATAGACTGTACTGACATTTTCCAAACATACCAGCTGTTTAGGTTTTTAGTACTATTGAAACTAAGACCTTTATTTCCCAAACGGCGTGATGTTTGAGATATGTCAAAAATGCATATATTTATCAATGCAGATAATTAATTGTTGCAAAAAAGTAAATACACATTTATTAGAATTTAAACAGATTTTTCATAATCTCTAAAAACTTACTTTTCATTAGCTGCATATTGCTTTACTCAGAACACTTAGCTGAGCATAATGTGGGGGGTTTGAAATTAGTGGCACATATAAAATGTACAAAATGCCCAGCAAAAATGTAATCCGTATGTAAAAAATGCCCAAAATAATTTTTTACCACATACTTTGGCATATATTAGTGAATAAATGGGGGCATGTTAAGGCACAATGTGCACCATATGAGATACCCTGGAGTGTCTACTTTTACAAATGGTAGGCCTTTGTGGAGGTTTTTTGAACAGTCAAACTGCTATAATACCCCAAATTGAAGCATATGCCCATTAAATCCGCCTCTCACAATTCTACTGTAAATGTTGAAACGGACAGGTCTCCTATATTATTACCATTAAATCTACCAGATCTACCAGATCCAATGGCAAACATTTTATTGAACACCATCTATAAAGAAGGAAGAATTAAGAACCCACAGGGCCTTAGGCAGGTAACCATTCTGGCACCCTTCTTTTATTCTTCACATCAGGATGGTAACCAGAAGGGTCAAGCAAATTCATGGTTCCATGGTTCCTGATTGAAAAACACAAATTTATATATATGTTGTAAGAAACAAAAGTTCTCCACATAATGGATTTTTTGTCGAAGCAATTTTCCAAGTTCTGAACCAAAACATAATTTAAGTTTGTTCAATCATAATTTACCTCTTTCATATTAAGTGCACCCGCACTTATTATATTTAATTTGTTCTGGAGAAAAATGTCCTTCATTTCACATCAAATATTTATGCATGAAATAATTTTATATTAATAAAATCTAAAAAAAGTTTGAGAAATTAAGAAAGTTCTGCATGACATTTTAACTGTGAATGTCATAATATGGTTAGCTTTTACTGCAATAAAACACACATATTTATGCTATCATGTCCCACGAGTACAACAATGCCCCTTATGTAAAGATTTTTTACAAGGTTTTGGAAAGGTTAAAAAAGTTAAAGGGTCAAATATAGGGAATTTCCAGTTCAGCTTTTAGACATTGAAATTTGCTAGATTGGTTTGCTGCACCTTTGTTGGTTTTGAGCCTGCATGGCAGCCCAGAAATGAAAATGACACCATCATGGCATACCATTTGCAAAAGTAGACAACCCAGGGTATTCAAAATATGCTATAGTCACACAATCTGGCCAAATGTAGTGTACAGATTTGTTTTTTGCACTCAAAAAATGATCTTTCACTGATATCATTTTACTACTCAAAAACACTCATATTTATTTTCAGTGATGTCTCACGTGAGCTACGGTACCAACCCATAAGCAGGTTTTATGAAATTTTGGAAAGTTACAGGGCAAAACACGGGGCATGACCATTTTAGTCTTCATATCTGGAAATGTGATTTGCTAGGCCGCTGTCACGTTTGAGACAGTATGACAACCTGGGTAATAACATTTTGAGCACTATATCATTGACCATTTTCAATATTAGGCAACCTATAGTATTGCAAATCGCATATTTTCAGTGGTTTGGTCTAGCCAAGTGGTACCCAAACCAGTCCTCAAGGCACCCCTAGCAATCCAGGATTTAGGGATTACCCAGTTGTGTATAAGGTGTTTTGTTTGTTTCTCTAAAAACATCTTAGATGCAACTGGGTAATCCTTAAATCCTGGACTGGCAGGGGTGCCTTGAGGACTGGTTTGAGATCTAGCCACTGTATTACAAGTTCAGGCCCTTATTCAGTGATTATACGTTTATGTTTTTTCACACACGTGAATACCATTTCATAATCTTTATTTAAGTTGGTGTAATAAAGCCTCAGCATTTTTATTTAACATTGCCTCACAAATACAACAGTACCCTTTCATACCTACTATCAAAGAGATTTTCTGGGCCTATGTCACCTTTGAGAGAACATGGCACCCTATTGAAAGAAAATTACCCACATGATGGCATACTATTTTAACAAGTGTTATAAATGTGGTATTTTGAGTTATTTAGTGCAGCCAATTTATAACAGCTGGGCTTAACATAAACCAGGACACGCCAAGATCAGAGGGATCCAGAAGTCAGAGTATTGGATATAAAAAGCCAATAAGATAGGAGGCAGAGCCTAGCAGCAGAAGCGATCGGTCCCATGTCTCCGGAGCTCCGAGATGCAAAGCCCTTTCATGGCTTTCCCACGTCGCAATATACACCGGAACCAAGCTCTTAAGGATCCCTTGGCTCCAGCGGACCCAATGGGGCGAAAAACAAAAAAGCCGAAACCGGAGAAGCCCAGGTTAGGGATGACGATAGGGGATTTGTGGTGGCAGACTCAAGACGCACATGGACCAAAGATGGCGTCCCTCAAAGGAGATTGCTCAGATTTCTCTGATGACCTGTCATATGAGAATGAAGAGAGCACTATACCCGCTCCAACCCCGCAGCCGATACCCCACACGTCATCACCACAAACAGGCACAGAATCTGCACCAGTAACCATTGCAGTCCTGAAAGACCTGCTAGCAGACCTGCATAAAAAAATCTCAACAGATGTGACAGCACTGCGGGGAGACCTGCAAGGCCTAACAGGCAGGATAAGCAAACTGTAGCATTCCTCCAACACGGGAACCCAACAAATCGCATCACTACAGCAAGCAGTGAAGGTACTGCAACAACAGAACCTAACCTACGAGCACCGATTCACGGCCCAGGAGGACGCCAGGCACCAAAACAACATTAAACTGAGAGGAGTCTCAGACAATATACCAGAAACCGAATTGCCACACTCCGTTAAGCGCCTACTTCAGCCCTATTGATGCCATAAACCGCCAAAACAGTGACACTCACTGTGCCTCAACCAGCCAGAGTACCACCCACTGCCTCCAGAGACATTGTTCTCCAATTTCAAAATGCCAAAGACAAAGCTGCAATTCAATTCAATACAAAAAGGTGTCCCTATCATTATAGATTTTAATAGTCATCAAATTAAAAAAGTTTTTAATACATTTTGGCACATTCTAAAAACGGATAGTGACCTCTCAGGTTTCATTGGAGATAGACCCAATATCATATATAGAGGTGCTAAAAATATAAAAAATATTTTAGTAAGGAATTTTACAAAACCTCATAAAATCAGCAATACATTTAATCAAAAATTGTGTTTTTATTATTGTAAATTGTGCTCTGGTTTCAAAAAGATGGCTTTTGAAAAGCCGCCAATTACCACATTCAAGTCGTCAGTATCTAGAACCAATTTTAATATTAAAGATATTCTAACCTGTCATTCAAAATGTTATATACCTCCTATGATGCCTGTGTGGACTGCAATATGTGGGTATGACCACTAGTCAATTAAAAACACGTATTGCGGAACACATGGACAATATCCACAGGGGGTATGAAAAACATAGTGTATCTGCACATTTTGCAAAATTTCACAATAAGCATCCATCACTTTTAAATTTTATGGCTATTTATAAAAAAACTCAGAATTGGAGAGGAGAAGATAATTTCAAAGAACTTGGGAAAATTGAAACAAGATGGATCTTCACTTTAGACACTTTAGTTCCAAAGGATTTGAATACTGATTTTGAATTGGTTCATTTTCTTTGAATAAAACTTTTTGGGGGTTCTTATATTATCCTTTGGAGAGAAGCTTTTAATCCTATTTTTTAACACTATTTTTTAATTTTATTTTAAAAGTTGAATTTGCGCTTTAAAAAAAAAAAAAAAAAACTGCGTTTGGAATTTAAAAATAGCATTTGCACTTTATTCAAGTTGAATATTACCATGTGTCTTAACATGATATTTAGTGATGTCCTGAACTCTTCGCTGAACGGTTCGCAACGAACTCCAGTCGGCAGACACATTCCAGCCAATCAGCAGCAGACCCTCCCTCCCAGGCCCTCCCACCTCCTGGACAGCATCCATTTTGAAACTGCATTCTTAGTGAGCTGTCCAGGAGGTGAGAGGGTCTGGGAGGGAGGGTCTGCTGCTGATTCGCTGGAATGTGTCTGCTGACTGGAGTCCGTGGCGAACCGTTCGGGACATCACTAATGATATTAACTTAATGAATGTGCATTATGTTCACTTTGTATTTATGTTTGTATAACATTTGGCTCAAGGACTTCCTGTCCCTTAAGAAAAATAGCGCGTGGACCACTTATTGCTGGACTCATTTTGAAACCGGAAGTGACACGCATGCGCACCACGATGGCATCTCACTCACCGGAAAGGAAGTCGGAATACAGCCAGGTGAACACGATCATCAATTACTAGTATGTATTATGTATATATACTGAAGATATGTAGGCACAGATCAGCATTAAGGAAGACTCCAGGAAGAGTCAAAACACGTCTGCTGACTATTCATTGGGACTATTTTATAGTTACTACTGCTGTGACCTAATTTTATTTTTTGCACTGCTCATTGTCCCTTACTTGTTTTTAACTTTGTTAAACTTACCAAAAAATTTTGTATCACTTTATTGGAGCCTCCATCTTCAGTATCCAGAAGGGAGAACTACACATATCACTTAGCCTGTATAGGCACCCTAAATACGCAGTATATGGAGCCTGATACGACTCTATACTTTGTGAGTTTTATTCCTCCTATATTTTAATTTCTTAATTTCACATAAACAGAAAGAACTATGTATGTTTTTTTATCTTTGTAGATTTGTTTTGCCTAATTGCTATACAAGGACAGGTATTTATACCACTAGTTTATATGTCTAAGGTGTATACATCTTTTGTTTTGTGCTTATTGAACTTATATGCTGAAGGGGATACACCAGTATTACACCTTAGTTTGTGCTTTTATCCACTGTGAAGCGCCTACACACCCTGTTGCTATTATTTTTATACAATTCAATACAGGTGGCGACCTTCCCAAGCTCTAACAGTTCTCCATGGGGACACAACACACATGATTCAGGATCCACATGAACTGGGACTCCAGAAACTGGGACTTCCAGCTGCTGCACTGAACCAAGAAGATCAGAACATAGCTCCCAGGATATGGTACACATGCAATCTGGCAGGGGCCCCCACGTTTGTACCGAGATTGTCCACACCGGACTCTTACGTATTAGCCACAACCTATCCACAGGTCTGACCACAACAAACATAACTCAATATGTTTTCTATGCAGCTCACTAGTTAGGTATAGAAAGCATAGTAAAGGGAGTTTAGCCACACCAGGGCAACAGCTCAGACCCCTCCTCAGACCAAACAATTGATCACTGTGTTAACCCCCCCAGCGTACGCCTCACCCATAGTTAAAATTGGGCCCAAATACAGGATGTCCATGTACACAAACTAAGGGTGCACTCCATAAGCTTGCAATAGCCTCACAACGAACCCTGCTGTTAGGTTTACCCTTTAAGTTAACGCATATACATGCTCTGTCCATTTTTGCTTTCACGAGCGTACACAGCCTCTAGCAACACACAGGTTGATAGGGCAGAACAGCACCATGCATAAGACATATAAAGGCGTGTATCAATTGATCCAGTTGTGTTTTTATCTTAGTTTCTAGTTCTCTTTTTGCTGTGATATCAAGGTGACCTTTTGGGTGTATTGTTACTGCTAACCTCTGTGCCAGATGATACGGCTTGACTCTAAGCTAAACATTCTAGTCTAGACTATCCCTAGACTAACTCACCTAATATCTTGTCATGCAATATTTGACCAACCTGAACCTACTCTATAAAATCGTACAGTGTAAAGATATTGCTTGCATATCATCACTATATTGCTATGACTATTACTGGTTTTTGTTTTTGTATTACTACTTTAGCACTCTACTCATGGACATATGGTATGTAAGCGTGTTCATTAATACTCTTCTATATACCTCATCTTAACTTGCTGATTTACAATATCTCTTAGTAACAGGAATGCGCGCTCTGTTTCTACTAAATCCACAGCTGTGCATGATCTTTTCATCTCTCATTCCCTACAATTACAAGCATTAACTGAAACATGGCTCTCTCCCTCTGACACTGCTACCCCTGCCTCTTTATCCTTTGGTGGTCTTCAATTTTCCCACAACCCAAGAAACTCTAAAAATAAAGCTGGTGGTGTAGGGTTTCTGCTCTCACTTCACTGCTCCTTCAAACCTCTACCCACACCCCCTTCCCTCTCTTTCTCATCATTTGAGATTCATTCAATCCGCCTTTTCAAACCCATCTCTGCTAACATTGCTGTTATCTATCGTCCCCCACTTCTCTTCCTTGACCACTTTGCTGCCTGGCTTCCTTACTTCCTCTCCTCTAACATTCCATCTGTAATTCTCGGAGACTTCAACATTCCCATTAACCCACCCCGTGACCCCAGCAGCCTCAAAACTACTTTCTATTACCTCCTCCCTTGGGCTATTACAGTGAGCTAATTCCCCCACTCATGTAGCAGGCAATAATCTAGACCTTATTTTCACTCATGAATGTACAGTTTCTAACATCTGCAACACTCCATTTCCTCACTCAGATCATCATTTCCTATAATTTGCTCTCAATAACCCTCTCCCCCAACAACCTCAGCCTAACCCCCCTCAACTATGAAGGAATCTTAGTTCTGTAAACGTCCAGCAGATGTCAGCTGATATCGATTCCCAACTATTATCAATTCCTGCTTACTTATGTCCCTCACTGGCTATCTCCTCATATAACTCTACCCTCTCCAAATATATACCTCGAGGAGAATACACCCCCAACCGTGGCACACTAAATCAACACGCTACCTGCAGAGATGTTCCCGTTCTGCTGAATGCAGCTGGAGGAAGTCTCACACGAGTCAGACTTTCTACACTACAAATTCATATTGTTGTTGTTATACAGCACAGTCCTTGCCCTTGCCAAACAGTCATACTTTTCTTCTCTTATTCGCTCATACTCTCACAATCCCAGGTGTCTCTTTGATACCTTTAACTCCCTTCTTTGCCCTGCTGCGGCCACAGCCCCCCCTCCCCCCAAGCAAACCTTACAGCCGATAGTTTTGCATGCTATTTTAGTGACAAGATTGAACAGCTAAAGAAACACCACCTTGTCCCCTCCCCTTCTTACTTCCATCCTATATCTCTGCTCCCTCTTTCCTTCTTGAAAGCTAGTCTTCATCAGTCTGTCCTGCTTCCTCAACTCCAACACACTCCTTGACCCTCTTCAGTCCAGCTTCCACCTCCTCCACTCTACTGAAATTGCCCTTATCAAAGTCACTAACGACATTATCACAGCTAAATCCAAAGGTCACTACTCCATACTAATTCTTCTTGACCTCTCCACTGCTTTTGACACCGTTGATCATGTTCTCCTTCTCCAAACTCTTCAATCACTTGGTCTCTGTGACTCTGTCCTCTTGTGGTTTTCCTCTTATCTCTCCCAACACTCATTCAGTGTCTCCTTTTCAAATGAGACCTCCACCATTGGTCCTGTCTCAGTTGGAGTCCCCCAAGGCTCTGTCCTTGGTCCCCTTCTATTTTCTCTTTACACCGCCTCTCTTGGCAAACTTATTAAATCTTTTGGCTTCCAATACCACCTGTATGCTGATGATACCCAGATATATCTTTCCTCCCCGGACCTCTACCCAGATGTCCTTCAATGTGTCACCTCCTGCCTTTCTATAATCTCTGATTGGATGTCCTCCCGCTTTCTGAAACTGAATCTTTCCAAAACAGAACTTCTTGTCTTTCCTCGTCCTAATGTTAATCCTCATCTCTCGCTCTCCCTTCAGATTAGTGGTACCCATATCAGCCCATCCTTACAAGCACATTGCCTTGGTGTTACTTTTGATTCTGGCCTCACCTTTGAGCCTCACATCTCTGTTGGCAAATCATGCCAATTTCACCTCAAAAACATCACCCACATCCGCCCCTTACACAAGATGCTACTAAAGAGCTTGTCCATGCTCTAGTAATCTCACATGGACTATTGTAACTCTCTCCTAATCGGTCTTCCCAATAGCCGTATTGCCCTGCTACAGTCTGTAATGTATGCTGCCACCAGACTGATTTTACTCTCTAGGCGATCCTCTCACCTCACCACGCTGTCAGTCCTTACATTGGCTTCCTGTATACTATAGGAGTCAATTCAAAGTTCTAATCCATACCTATAAAGCACTGAATAACATTAGCCCTTCATATCTCCTCAGAGATCCATAGGTATGCCCCTTCTCGGTCTCTCCGCTCTGCTCGTGACCACCTTCTGTCCGCTGCTAGCACCCGTACAGCCAACTCGCGCTTGCAGGACTTCTCGCAGGCGACTCCCTTCCTATGGGATAGCCTGCCTACCACCATCAGACTCTCCCCTAGTCTTCAATCAATTAAGAGCCTTAAAACCCATTTCTTTAGGACAGCCTATGGCCTCCCAGACTAACCTCCACTTACATACCTGTCTCATGCCATCTCCTTAAGGGCAGCACTCTACTCTCTCCTCCAGCTATGATTCACTCCCACCTAATTTGACTGCCATTTCCTGTTCTAATGTGTTTTACACCCCACCTTCTATAGACTGTAAGCTCATTTGAGCAGTGCCCTCTTCAACCTATCGTTTTTGTATGTTTTCTTGTAATTGTCCTATTTATAGTTAAATCCCCACTCTAATAATATTGTAAAGCACTATGGAATCTGTTGGTGCTATATAAAGGGCAATAATACCACTCTGACCTAGATATGTCTGTATAGCCTGTTTACTGAATACTACAAAAATTGTGCAGCACTACCGCTTGTCATGTACAGATTTACCGTTATACGTTACCACGCTTGTTGTTGCTGTTGTGGCACTGCCAGTTTACATGCATCTCACAAAATGCACAACAAAAATAAAGAATTGTAAAAAATAAATAAAAAAGCAAATAAGATGATACAGGCAATTAACAAATCGTAATCAGGACAAGCAAAGACCAGGAATCCAGAATAAATATAATAAACTAAAAGCCACATACAGAGTGATTCAATAGTTTAGCACTGTAGACTCTGAAACAGAGTCCTTTTGAGCTCCTTTCTTGAAGCAAACACGACCCTTTCTCTGGAGCAACCTTTTACAGGGTATAGATGGGGATTCGGGAATGAAAGTGCTTGCCACAAAGTCACTGGACAATCTCAGATTCCAAAGAGGGAGGAAACTGGGAGACTGGTCAAGAATATAGTGGACAAGATTTTAAATTAGAATCTAAAAATGTGAATGGCTTCTGTAACGGCACCCCGGGCATAACAGGGGTTAAACGCCATTAAGAGGATATTCCCCTTCCAGATACACAGGCAGCTGCCAAAGACACCAATTCGCCGAAAAAGGAAACCATATGAATGCCGTAAACAGCCAAACCGGAACCATACGAATGCTGTAATGCTGTAAACAGCCAATAGGAAAAACCATACAATAGGTTTACACACTCCTAGCAGTCAACCTGGAAGGCATACAATAAATCCCCAAGAATGAGACAATGCTCAGTGTTGAGGGTGATGTAGAACAGACAGAGCTGTGGGTTTATTGTTCTTATATACACATTCTTACATTAGGTACCACCCACAGGGTTTTGTAAAACAACCAATAAACACGTACAATACACTCAGACACTCCCACACAAAATCATCCCCTCTGCCTGTGATACAATTACCTTACAAATGGGTTAATGTAATTATCACAGGCAGAGAAATAGTTTTCCACATTATTCATAACTTTAAAAGTATACATCACATTCACATAAATTTACATTTTCAGAATACTCTCAAATACAAACATATGTCAAAATCATACAAATTGGTCCAGTGGTTCAAAAGATAGATCGTAGTCCTTTGTGACCAAAGGAAGCATGGCTTTTCTGCCCAAAACCAGTTCCACAGAGTCTTCTATCCTGGAGATAATTGGGAAGTAATCCAATTATCTCCAAGGACAGAGGCAAAACTCCATTGAACACATGGCAGCAAAAGACAATAAAACACATAAAAATATAACTGTGCAGCCATTGCACAAAACAGGTACATTCAACATATCCCCAGATAGCTCAGATCTGAGCGCACATTATTACTGAATGGCGCTCAGAGCACACACATACAGTTCAATTGTCATGGAGCCAAAGTCTTTCCCATAGTCTTTTACGTTATACAAATGGGCTCCATGGCATAGCTATCTGGGATATCACTGTTCAAATAGGGCAAAATTCAGAATGACCCGGCTTGTGTCTCTGCAGAGGGAAAATCAAGCGTTCAACATGGGGCGTAGTCTAAAAGGCAGAGGCGGACAACCAGACTCCTCCAATGCACAGTGGTGAGATTGGTCTCGTCACAGCCCTACCTTTTTTTTTTTTTTTTTTTTTTAAATATACAGCAAAATCGGAACAAAAAATTGCAACCTGGCTTTAAAAAAAAAAAAAATGGAAATTTTCTTGTACCAGCACCTCACTTTTCATTTGACCTGATAAGGCTGTATAGATTGATCAGCCAAATCTCTCTCTCCCCCTCTCCCTCTCCCCCCCCCCCATGTACTTGCTGGGTTCTACAATGCATTTTGTTTTTTCAAGCTATTCAGTTTACTCTGACAGACACTGTACTTTTCATCATGCATTGTAGATAGCAGAGTACACCCAAACATTGAGAAGGGTATAAGAGTAAAAAAAAAAGTTTGAAAATGTCAATATATTCTAAAACAGGCATTTCAAACATACAGCGGACAATGAGTATATTTGCAGGCCACCTGCACCAGGGGAAGCGTTGTGCTATGGCTGCAACCAGCCACAAGACAGGAAAGATATTTCATGTCTGATCTTGTCTTACCTCCCACAAGAGGGCAGAGTGGCTGACTGTCTGCAGAGCAGGCCAGCCACTCCACTTTCCCTCCTGCTCGCAGTGTTAGAGGAGCATCTTGCCTGCTTGCAGAGAAGAGCAGTGTTGGAACTGGAGGACGGGCAGCTCATCTTAAAGTAGGAGAATAGGAGCTTAGGGGACCTTCTTGTGTAATGTAATATGGGAGATGGAGGGGACCATTGTATTAAATTAGGGGAGGATGGGTGTGATGAATTGCCCTTTGCCACTTGTTCTTGGAGAGAACTCATGGCTAGCCTTTTGCCTTGTGACTATGGCCCCTGGGAGGTATTGCCATTTAAAAACCTCTATTTATGGCTATTGTATTTTGCAGACTTTCTGACCCTTTAAAAATTGCATTGGTACAGTTCTGCACTTTTGAAGTGGCACTTCAGATGCAGCCGAAGTGCCGAAGGGGCCGCCGTTCGGCATACGAACACGTGGCAGCGGCCATTTTATTTAAGCCAAGCGCGGTTAGCAGTGTTTTGCCGTCGAGTTCATGGAACTAAAATCGGATACGCGATGGCGCGACCACTGAACTCTTACCTTCTCTGGAACTTTGGCGGGACTCGAACTGTGTTCGACAATACGAATGCCACATTAACATTACATATTTGTACGAATGGCTCCAGTTCGTGCATTCAAACGGTATTTGAACTGTGGTGAATGGACCGGCCGCACAGCCTAAATCTGTGCAACGGTTTTGGGCAGGAAAGCCTTGCTGGCGGTTGGTCAAATGAGACTTCCAACTATCTCCCGAACCACTGGACCAATTCATATGATTTTTGGATAAGTTTGTTCCCTAGTTATGCTCATTCGGAAAATTTAAGTTTTGTAGGAATTGAACGTATAATTTTGAAGTTATAAAAATTGTGTAAAAAGTATTTTTTTTGCTTGGAGATAATTGAGCTGATACAGCAATTAACTCCCAAGCAGAGGGGAGGAATTTACTGTAATTAATGGGAGTGTTGAACTATGTAACTGTAAATGTTTGGTTGTTGAGTTTGTGTTTTCAGTGCCCAACTAGGTCCACGTGGGTGGTAACCTTGTGGGAAAACTTTTATATAAGAAGCAATAAAGCCTCAGTTCATCCTGTTCCTACTTAACCCTCAATCTAGAGTCTTGTCTCTTACTGGGGGAATTGCTAGATCACTACAAGGAATTGCTATGAGCTTCATACTCCCTTTGATAATCACTACTAAGCTCTTAAGAGCTTGTTCCTGCTTTGCTCTCTTGGATGAGAGGTTCACCACTGGAACCTAGAGCCTTGTCGTAGGTCCAGGGTGGGTAGGAGACGGCGAGACCCCAACCAAACTGCGGCAGTTCGTGGAGACTGCGGTGGTTATGGTGTCTGCACAGTTGGGGTGCCAGGTGATCAGTTACAGGGGGTGTCACGAACGCACCCTACGCCAAGAGTGTGCGTGACGTAGTTGTGGTGGTGAAAGGGTTAAAGTACACTATTTGTCTGCACTAGACCGGAAATAATGACAAAATCCCCCTTTAACACCACCCACACTTAAACATAATAATATAACTATTACTACTTTAACGCTGCCACCACCAAGACAATTTATAAATGGGGTGCCTTGGTCCCCCAGGTAAATCAATAATAAAACCCACCAAATATTACTTAGTACAATATTTAAGGAATTATAAAAATACTAACTAGTCTCTTCAGGTAACGTGATTCTTAACCAGACAAAGGCAAAACTTAATAAATGAATATTTATTATGAGCAAAAGATAGTCACAGTGCATATAAAAATATATGATAAACAAATTATTTACACCAACAACAGATAAAACCAAAAAGGATAAAATACAGAAGTCCTAATTACTCACTTAGGTTTTCAAAGTACAACTTCTGTCCAGGGGTCTCTGGCAAGGAAAGATGGTGACTCACCCAAAATTAGATCTTGGCCCCAAGCAAGTACACCAACAACCTTCAGGATCATTAGATATATACCCTGTGGTTTATCAAGTCTTGCCCAGGGGTGGAGTTAAGGCGTACCTACAGAAATAATAACTGACCACCTCCTTTGTTCCAGACCACTGTCAATCCAAATGGAAACATTTGACTCTATCTTCTTTTTTGTACCTGCCACAGAAATAATAATTGCATCTACAAAATTTGTTATTATTTTCCCATTCCATAGACATGTTGCACGTCCCACCCACGATCCAATAGGACGGACATCACAATTCCTTTCCCTAGGGTCAAGTTAGGCCACTCATGTTTGGACTTGATTAGAAGATGGCGCTTGTCACATTCCAAATATAACAAAAATGAGGCTTAATTATTATTCTGTGGGGGGTAAATATGAATGTTTTTGTCCTTCCTTTGGATATGATACTAGAACAAAGCTAATGGCATTTACATATCAAAGAGATTTACTCATCACTTACAAAATACAGGCCAAATGGATGAAGAGACATTCAGACTTTTTCCAAGTGTAGAACCTCACACCTTGCAGACTTCACATCCGTACAGTAAAATCCTTTTCACATTCCTATGCCATTCACACTACCCCTTTTGTCATCTGCCCTCTGTGGGGGGGTCCCAGCTTCAAAAGATGTAACCCCTGTTGACCTCAGCAATAACATCTCTGTAATTTGTGCCATTTACTACAAGAAATCACATTAAAAGATGATATTCCATAGTGTCATAATAAATTATACACCCTTGCCGTGACAGGGGGCACTGTATTAATTTGAGGAAGGGTGCCAGTGTATTAAATTGGGGAGGGGGATAAGTGTTTTAATTTGAGGAAGGGAGGGGGCAGTGTATTAAATATGGCGAGGGAGTGGGGCTGTACATGAGTGGTGGGAGGGGGCAGGGCAATTTATTAGAGTGTTGGAAGTGGGGACAGTTTATTAGATTACAATAAAAAGAGACAAATACCAGTATATACACCTCCCCAATGTGATCACAACAAAAATAAGTGATATTACCAATATAGAACTGGACTGTAATGTAAACAGCGTAGAACTTGATTGGGGTATAAACTAAAATAGAAAAAACATAGTGCAAACTGTATGATAATAAATAAGTGATAAATAGGTATGTGATTCTCACTCACATTCTCCAGAGCCGTACCAGGCTCTGTATAGCAGGCTCAGGGGTGCCAATAACTGGCTAACGATCCAGGTGGTCCAAATAGATGAGACTCCAAAGGTTAAATATAAAATATATTTATTTATAAAAATATATAAAAAAGTGTATACACTGCTGGGCACTATGGGGGTGGAACCCAAAACAGACAAGGATATATATAAAACAATAATGGAATTCCACTTACCCCTATCTGTATAGTAGCCCAGAGTGACAGAAATACACATAAAATAACAAATACAAATGCAGAAGATTGAAGCAGACGCGTTTCGGCCAACAGCCTTCCTCCAGTGCTTGTCTTCATGTCCTATTGAGTCTTCTTTTATAAGCCTTATCTGTCCCATTCACCTGGATCCAATTTCGTACCGGCGTCGCGTCACTTCCGGTTTCGCGGGTGACGTCACTTCCGGTTTTTCGGCCGGCTGGAACGCACGCTGAAACGCGGCGTTCAGGATGTAGATTGTTATGATTAAGTCCCCATAGCAACCTTAGCCTCCATATTTGCAAAATATCATAATAGAATAAGAAAAAACACAAATTAAAGATATAATCTATATATAGCATACACAATACAGATATTTGATAGCTATCATCAATCTCTTTATATCTAGAGAAAAATTTAAAGATGTATAAGATAATCTATTCTTAGAAAAATTAGAAAAATTATACAATGCAATATGTGGCCATAGAACTCCCCACATAAATACCAATTAGACAAGAAGCAAGTATAACCTTCTAAATCTAATAGTTCAAATAAAGTAAATACTATAAACAATATATAGATCCTATAAAAAATGTATAAACTCAAAATCTAAATTCAATCCCTTCGGGGATAGGGTATTAACATCAAAAATCCACTTACCCTCTATCTTCGCTAGCTCTTTAACATTATTATCTCCCCTCCAATTCTTAAATTTCTTAAAAATAACAGTATATGACAGTAGGGAGGAATCCCCACCATGTTTCTCAGTGAAGTGTGCCGATACACTATGTTTCATATACCCCCTCTGGATATTACCCATATGCTCCGCAACCCTGGTTTTAAATGCCCTGGTGGTCATTCCAATGTATTGCAGACCACATGGGCACCAGAGGAGGTATATGACATTAGTGGAATTACAGGTTAGAACCTGATGAATTTTAAATGTGCGATTAGTAGAGTGAGAGGTAAATTCTGTCTGTTTATGTTTATCAAATATTGTTCTCTTACAGGCTAGACAGGATATGCAGGGATAAAAACCCTTTTCTAGTCCAAAGAAGTTTTTCTCTTCCCCTTTATCCCTAATAAAACTTGTAGTTAGATGTTGTTTTAAGTTTTTTGCCCCTCTATAAATAATACGTGGCCTATCACCAATAATTTCTCTCAGATTCGGATCTAGTTTAAGGATACGCCAGTGTCTATTAATAATATGCTTAATTTGCTTGGCATCTTCACTATAATTCAAAATAATTGGTACCTGGTCTGCACCCTTCTTCTCCTCCCTAGGTATCCTTTTCTTCAGAACCTTACTTCGGTCCATCTTCTTAATGGAATTAATACAACTATCCAATTCCTTGGCGTCATATTTCTTCTCTACAAACCTGTCCTTCAAGCAAACTGCCTGTTCCTCAAACACTTCAGCATCACTACAGTTCCTAAACAGCCTAAGGAACTGGCCCTTAGGAATGCTTCGTAACCAGGATTCATAGTGGCAACTGGACATTTCTATGTAACCATTGACGTCGACCTTCTTAAAGAAAGTCTTGGTCTTAATCCCTTCATTGTCTACATAGATATTCAAGTCCAGGAAGTTAATATTGGATGCACTATACTCACTTGTCAATTTAATGTCTGGATGCTGAAGGTTCAAGAATTCCAAAAATGGCCGCAGTGATTCTACATCTCCGCGCCAGATGAAAAAAATATCGTCTATAAAACGACGATAAAGGACCAGGTTACGCGCCCAGCTACCTTCCTCCGTTAAAAACGGGTTTTCCCAATGCGCCATAAATAAGTTAGCGTAGCTGGGCGCGAACCTGGTCCCCATCGCAGTTCCCTTAAGTTGCAAGAAAAATTTGTGGTCAAACCAAAAGTAGTTGTTACAGAGGATAAGTCGAATTCCGTCTAGGATAAATTTAACCTGCAATTCTTTCAATTCACTCTGATTTTTAAGGAAATGTTCAATTGCTTCACAGCCAGATAAGTGTGGTATACTTGTATATAGACTTGAAACGTCACAAGTCACCAATAGCATATTATTATCCCATCTGATCTCTTCTGCATTTGTATTTGTTATTTTATGTGTATTTCTGTCACTCTGGGCTACTATACAGATAGGGGTAAGTGGAATTCCATTATTGTTTTATATATATCCTTGTCTGTTTTGGGTTCCACCCCCATAGTGCCCAGCAGTGTATACACTTTTTTATATATTTTTATAAATAAATATATTTTATATTTAACCTTTGGAGTCTCATCTATTTGGACCACCTGGATCGTTAGCCAGTTATTGGCACCCCTGAGCCTGCTATACAGAGCCTGGTACGGCTCTGGAGAATGTGAGTGAGAATCACATACCTATTTATCACTTATTTATTATCATACAGTTTGCACTATGTTTTTTATGTTTTTTCTATTTTAGTTTATACCCCAATCAAGTTCTACGCTGTTTACATTACAGTCCAGTTCTATATTGGTAATATCACTTATTTTTGTTGTGATCACATTGGGGAGGTGTATATACTGGTATTTGTCTCTTTTTATTGTATTATGTAAATCTGGTGTATAAGGGAAGCACTAGGGTACCGGTTACACCATCTATTGTATACTTTATACTATATACAGAATTGTCAAAATTACAGTGAAGCGCCTACGCACTATCCTTCTTTTTTTTTTCTGTTATTTTTATACTTTTCCCTGTATTAGTGAGGGCTGCTCATTATAAAAAATGGATCTGTTTGAGAAAAGACAGAATTGGCAAGATAGAATAGCTAACAGGTTTGAATGTGAACCTGATCATATTAAATTTAGAGATGACAATCTAGATCTCATGTGCCAAAACTTACAAAAACTTCTGACAAGAGAAACTAAAATTAAATGGGAGATCTTTACTATGGAAAAGTACTTAGAGAATAAAATCACCCCTAGAGGTTTACGGTTTTTTAAAACTCCCACATTTGATAGAAATGATGAAGAATTTATAGACATTTGGAATTCAGCACTTGAATCCTTCTCCATAAGAATGATGAAAATTTGCATCCAACAGAGAAGAAGAAATTTACAAAAATTAGATACTGAAATATCTGAAATAAAAGAAAAACTACAACCATTAAAAGGTTGTGAGGAAGTAGAAAAATCGCTTGAAACAATAAAGGATTATGTTGAAAAAATTGAACAAGAAACGGTGGTTATAAAAAAGAGGAAATTCCTGAGAGATAAGAGCGACTATGCTCACAACAAGGTCCGCTCTTTCTCAAAGAAATTTCAACCACAGAGTAGATCACGCTCTAGGGATAGGATGGTACATTTTCAGAGGAAGGAATCCCCACAATCACATGTTCCATTTAATAAATATCCTGTGAGGAGACATAATGTGATAAAACATAAACAATTTCGTGACCAATATACACCAAATAAAAGACCCTACCAAGATAAGAACAGATCATATCAAAGGAGACAGGGTTCCCAATATGGGACTGAGTATAATTATACGAAGTTTACACATCAAAACAGATTTAGAACATTATCTGAAAATTCCCCAGGAGAGGTAAGAAATCCTATATCGTCACCTTTTTTGGGGCAGGGCCCTTTAAGGAGGGAGATGACGGGTTTTCCCCAAAAAAGGAGAAATCAGGAAACAGGAGAGGGAATAGAGCAGGAAGAATCCTGGAGAGAAAGGAAAAGGGGGAGGATACTAAATCAATAGGTATCTTTAACCTAACAGATATGATCCTTACAAAATCTCAAATTGAAGTTTTAAAAAAGGGATTCAAATTTGTTCCATCAGAATTTAATAAGCCATTTGACCCATTTATCGATATTAACAAATTTACTCGGAAAATGTGTATTAAATTATTTTTTGACAAGATATCCCCTTTAGAGCCTCTAGAAGGCCCCCAAGAGTTCCATCATACTCAGCTTAAGAAGACATCCACATTCTTTCCTAGACACCTAATAAATGGGGGAATGAAGGTATTTGAGCGTCTAGTGATGGATGATGTGAGAAATTTAAATAATAATAGTAAGAGGAAATATAAAAGGGATAATTTGGATTTCTATCAAAGGAAAGCGTTAAAGGAACTTCAGACAAATAAAGAAATAATTATAAAACCCTCCGACAAAGGGGGTGGGGTGGTCATACAAAGTAGAGATCAATATATGAAGGAAATCTATAGGCAATTGGACGACCAAAGCACATATAAAGAACTAAAAAGTGACCCCATTGGACAGATTAAAAAAGAATATGCATCCCTTTTGGGCAGGGGTAGGGTACTGGGGATCCTAAATAGGGACGAGTTCCAATATTTGGACTCTGTCATAGGTAGGACCCCGGTATTTTACACCCTGCCTAAGATACATAAAAGTGAGGAGAACCCGCCAGGCAGGCCTATAGTGTCAGGGGTGGGGTCGCTTTTGAGTAATTTGTCAGAATATATAGACAAACAACTACAACCCTTGGTGGTTGTACAACCATCCTACCTGCGCGACTCTATGTCACTGTTGGACCCCCTTAAAGAGATCAGATGGGATAATAATATGCTATTGGTGACTTGTGACGTTTCAAGTCTATATACAAGTATACCACACTTATCTGGCTGTGAAGCAATTGAACATTTCCTTAAAAATCAGAGTGAATTGAAAGAATTGCAGGTTAAATTTATCCTAGACGGAATTCGACTTATCCTCTGTAACAACTACTTTTGGTTTGACCACAAATTTTTCTTGCAACTTAAGGGAACTGCGATGGGGACCAGGTTCGCGCCCAGCTACGCTAACTTATTTATGGCGCATTGGGAAAACCCGTTTTTAACGGAGGAAGGTAGCTGGGCGCGTAACCTGGTCCTTTATCGTCGTTTTATTGACGATATTTTTTTCATCTGGCGCGGAGATGTAGAATCACTGCGGCCATTTTTGGAATTCTTGAACCTTCAGCATCCAGACATTAAATTGACAAGTGAGTATAGTGCATCCAATATTAACTTCCTGGACTTGAATATCTATGTAGACAATGAAGGGATTAAGACCAAGACTTTCTTTAAGAAGGTCGACGTCAATGGTTACATAGAAACGTCCAGTTGCCACTATGAATCCTGGTTACGAAGCATTCCTAAGGGCCAGTTCCTTAGGCTGTTTAGGAACTGTAGTGATGCTGAAGTGTTTGAGGAACAGGCAGTTTGCTTGAAGGACAGGTTTGTAGAGAAGAAATATGACGCCAAGGAATTGGATAGTTGTATTAATTCCATTAAGAAGATGGACCGAAGTAAGGTTCTGAAGAAAAGGATACCTAGGGAGGAGAAGAAGGGTGCAGACCAGGTACCAATTATTTTGAATTATAGTGAAGATGCCAAGCAAATTAAGCATATTATTAATAGACACTGGCGTATCCTTAAACTAGATCCGAATCTGAGGGAAATTATTGGTGATAGGCCACGTATTATTTATAGAGGGGCAAAAAACTTAAAACAACATCTAACTACAAGTTTTATTAGGGATAAAGGGGAAGGGAAAAACTTCTTTGGACTAGAAAAGGGTTTTTATCCCTACAAATCCTGTCTAGCCTGTAAGAGAACAATATTTGAT
>CAKOES020000536.1:0-24546 GCA_933207985.1 Pelobates cultripes
TCGGTTCAAGAAAACCGTGTCATGGAGGAGTACATCAAGGAATCACTAGAAAAAGGGTTTATTAGGAGATCCTCTTCTCCAGCTGGAGCAGGGTTCTTCTTTGTATCAAAGAAAGAAGGTGATTTAAGACCGTGTATAGATTATAGAGGTCTAAACAAAATCACTATCAAAAATGCATACCCTATACCTTTGATTACGGAATTATTTGACAGGCTGAAACATGCCACTGTGTTCACTAAATTAGACCTTAGGAGTGCATACAATTTGATACGTATAAAGGAAAATCACGAATGGAAGACTGCATTCAACACTAGATCCGGTCATTACGAATATACTGTTATGCCATTCGGGCTTTGCAATGCCCCAGCAGTATTCCAAGAATTTATTAATGATGTCTTGAGAGATTTTATTCACACATTTGTTATCGTATACTTGGACGACATTTTAATATATTCTACAGATATACACACTCATCACAGGCATGTTACGACAGTTTTGAAGACCCTTCTTGCTAATGGTCTTTATTGCAAGCTAGAAAAATGTCTGTTTGACCAAACCGAAGTCCAGTTCTTGGGGTATTTGATTTCCGCTAAAGATTTTCGTATGGATCCCCAGAAGCTAGCTGCTGTAATAGAATGGCCTCTACCGCAAGGTCTGAAAGCTATTCAGCGTTTTCTTGGGTTCTCCAATTATTATAGACGTTTTATCAAAGGTTTCTCGTCCATTGTAGCACCTATTACCCGTATGACTAAAAAGGATGGCAATACTCGTGTTTGGTCTACCGAGGCACTTCAGGCTTTTGAATTTCTTAAAACTACGTTAGCCTCTGCACCTATTTTACAGCATCCTGTCCCCTCACTGCCCTATATTCTTGAAGTTGATGCTTCGGATATTGGGGTAGGTGCTGTCTTATCCCAAAGAGAGTCGCCTGAGAAGCCATTGCATCCATGCGGCTTCTTTTCTAAACAAATGTCCAAAGCAGAGAAAAATTATGATGTGGGTAATCGTGAACTCCTTGCTATTATTTTAGCACTTAAAGAGTGGAGACATTTGTTAGAGAGAACTAAGGATCCTATCCTCATTTTTACGGATCACAAGAACCTATCCTACCTTAGCGAAGCCAAAAGATTGTCTTCCAGGCAGGCTAGGTGGTCACTATTTTTGTCCCGTTTCAATTTTATTATCACCTATAGGCCAGGTGATCGCAACACTAAGCAGACGCTCTGTCCAGACAGTTCGAAACTACTGACAAACAGGAGATTGATGCTACTCCTGTCATTCCCCCAGACAGGATAATAGCTACTACTATTTTGTCTATTTCCTCATCCCTCTTGCAGGCCATACAAGCGAAACAAAGCATGGCACCTAGCGAGAGGCCTAATGATAAACTGTTCGTTGATGTTCCTGAGAGACGGGATATTATGTCATTATATCATGATACTAAGACCGCTGGACATCCTGGTATTTCCAAAGCGGTGTCAGCTGTTTCTCGGTATTTTTGGTGGGATTCCTTACGAAAGGATGTCACTGACTATATAAGTGCTTGTACTACTTGTGCCTGTATGAAATCCTCCCGTAGAGTTCCTTGTGGGCTGTTGCATCCGTTACCCGTTCCCGAGAGACCTTGGTCTAACCTGTCCATGGATTTTATTGTTGAATTACCCCTTCAAATGGTAACACAGTAATCCTGATGATAGTGGATCGGTTCTCCAAAATGGCTCACTTCGTGTCTCTTCACAAGTTGCCCACATCCAAGGGACTGGCTCATATCTTCGCTAGAGAAGTATTTCGATTACATGGGATTCCCGTATCTATTGTATCCGATAGGGGTAGCCAATTTATTTCCAGGTTCTGGAGGCCTTTTGTTCAGAAATGGGTATTTCTCTCTCATTTTCTTCCTCTTATCATCCCCAGTCTAATGGGGCTGCTGAACGTGCCAACCAGTCTCTGGAGCAATACCTCCGTTGTTTTGTGTCTCACCATCAGGACAATTGGTCTGAGCTGCTTCCTTGGGCTGAATTTGCTCGGAATAACGCCACTCATGATTCTTCCGGCAAGAGCCCTTTTTACGTTGTCTATGGCCAGCATCCCGTTGTTCTTCCGGCTGCATTCTCCTCACAGGGCATGCCAGTTCTGGATGAGCATTTGGCTGGTTTGCGTAATACTTGGGAGCAGGTTCAGCGTTCTTTGGTGGACTCTGCTACTCGCCAGAAGGCTCAGGCTGACAAGCGTCGCAGAGCAGCTCCGTCCTATGTTGTGGGGGACAGGGTTTTGCTTTCCACGCGGAATATTCGTCTCCGGGTGCCTTCTATGAAATTGGCTCCCCGCTTCATTGGACCTTATCGTATTATACATAAGGTTAATCCTGTTTCTTATGCCTTAGGCCTGCCTAAGAATCTACGTATTCCTAATGTTTTTCACACCTCATTGTTGAAACCTTTCGTACGCAACCGCTATACCCGGCATACTCCTCCTCCCCTCCTATCTCGGTGGAGGGTCATGAGGAGTTTGAAGTGTCTGCTGTTCTTGACTCTCGTTTCCTTAGGGGTCGACTTCAGTACTTGGTACATTGGAAGGGTTATGGGCCTGAGGAGCACAGTTGGATTTCGGCTGATGCTGTCCATGCTCCCCGTCTTGTGCGCTCTTTCCATTCTCGTTTTCCTGCCAGGCCTGGTCCTGCCCGCCCGGGGGGCGTGTCCTCAGGGGGGGGTACTGTAGCGTTACTTACCTTAACCGGGGGCCGGTCGCGGTCCTCTCTTCAAGCCGCGCGCGGTCCTGCGGCTGCACGAGCCGCGCGCGGCTCATCCAACTGCTTTGGATGGAAGGCGGGCAGTGACCGCGTGAGGCGGTCACGTGTCCCGCCTGAAACTAAGAGCGCGCCGCGAGTCTCGGGCGCGCTCTTAAAGAGACAGTGGGAGCCTAATTGCCAAAAGGCTCCCATTGGCTCCTGTCATACCACACTCCCTGTACAATTACCTATAGGGGGTGTGGAAGTGACAGGAGCCAATCACTTTCGTTTAAAAGCTATTTAAACTTACCTTTTTCCCTTAGCTCGTTGCCCTATCGTGGTTTCTGTTTCAGTTCCCTTTAGCGCTTGTGGTGTTCAGTTGTGTTTTCTCGTATTGACTTTGGCTTCGTATTCTGACTTCGTTTTCGCTTTATCCTTATCTGTACTGTTTGCCGGCTTGCTGTTTTCCGTGTACCAGACCCCGGCTTGTCCTAGTTTACGCTGTCTCTCTGTGCCCTTGACCTCGGTTTGTTCCTGGCTCTGTCTCCTCTCATATACGTCGAGTCCGGCCATTCTAAGGTCCGGTAGACGTATCTCTCCTCTGTATTTGCCTCTGTTTAGCTGGATCCTGCGTGTAGGGGTATATTCTCGTTACAGTAGCCAAATTCATGGAACTGAAATTGGCTACACACTTCCACGAACACCGCTGAGCCTTACCTTCTCCCACAATGATTTTGCAGCCGCAGAGACTAAGTCCAGTTGCAGCCTGAATAGACCAACAGCACAGCCCAAATCTATGGAAGGGACCTCCAGCTAACATTTTAACCCCTGTATGGAATTGGCTGAATTTTGGATATGTTTATAATTAAAGTGTTTATAATTAAAGTGTGCTGAGTTCGAATATGTAATTTATGTTTGTGGCATGTATATTTTTGAAGTTATTAATATTTTGTAAAAACTGTATTTCTCTGCTTGTGATAATTATATTAACCATTGTGTTCAGTAATCATTAGTGATGCACCGAACGGTTCGCCGACGAACAGTTCCTGGCGAACATAGCTTGTTCGCGTCCGCCGCGGATGGCGAACACATGCGCGGTTCGATCCGCCCCCTATTCGTCATCATTGAGTAAACTTTGACCCTGTACCTCACAGTCAGCAGACACATTCCAGCAAATTAGCAGCACACCCTCCCTAGCAGACCCTCCCACCTACTGGACAGCATCCATTTTAGATTCATTCTCAAGCTGCATGCTTAGTGAGAGGAGGGAAAGTGTAGCTGCTGTTGATTAGATAGGGAAATGCATAGCTAGGTTAGGGTATACAGTGTCCACTACAGTCCTGAAGGACTCATCTGATCTCTGCTGTAAGGACAGCACCCCAAAAAGCCCTTTTTAGGGCTAGAACATCAGTCTGCTTTTTTTTCTGTGTAATGTAATTGCAGTTAGTTGTCTGCCACTGCTGCCAGCTTCTGTGTCAGGCTCACAGTGGATACTGTGCCCATTTGCCCAGTCAGTGCTACCACTCATATCTGGTGTCACAATAGCTTGCATTTAAAAACAAAAAACTTTTTTCACTGTTATAGATTGAATAGCAGTCAGTGTCCTTAAAGCGGTGTGTCAGGCTCACAGTGGATACTGTGCCCAGTGCCACCACTCACTCACTGGTGTCACAATAGCTTGCATTTAAAAACAAAAAACTTTTTTCACTGTTATAGATTGAATAGCAGTCAGTGTCCTTAAAGCGGGTGTGTCAGGCTCACAGTGGATATTGTGCCCAGTGCCACCACTCACTCACTGGTGTCACAATAGCTTGCATTTAAAAACAAAAAACTTTTTTCACTGTTAAAGATTGAATAGCAGTTAGTTGTCTGCCACTGCTGCCAGCTTCTGTGTCAGGCTCACAGTGGATACTGTGCCCATTTGCCCAGTCAGTGCCACCACTCATATCTGGTGTCACAATAGCTTGCTTTTAAAAACAAAAAACTTTTTTCACTGTTATAGATTGAATAGCAGTCAGTGTCCTTAAAGCGGGTGTGTAAGGCTCACAGTGGATTCTGTGCCCACTGCCACCACTCACTCACTTGTGTCACAATAGCTTGTATTTAAAAACAAAAAACTTTTTTCACTGTTATAGATTGAATAGCAGTCAGTGTCCTTAAAGCGGGTGTGTCAGGCTCACAGTGGATACGGTGCCCAGTGCCACCACTCACTCACTGGTGTCACAATAGCTTGCATTTAAAAACAAAAAACTTTTTTCACTGTTAAAGATTGAATAGCAGTTAGTTGTCTGCCACTGCTTCCAGCTTCTGTGTCAGGCTCACAGTGGATACTGTGCCCATTTGCCCAGTCAGTGCCACCACTCATATCTGGTGTCACAATCGCTTGCATTTAAAAACAAAAAACTTTTTTCACTATTATAGATTGAATAGCAGTCAGTATCCTTAAAGCGCGTGTGTCAGGCTCACAGTGGATACTGTGTCCAGTGCCACCACTCACTCACTGGTGTCACAATAGCTTGCATTTAAAAACAAAAAACTTTTTTCACTGTTATAGATTGAATAGCCACTCATATCTGGTGTCTCTATAGCGTGCTTTTACAAAGAAAAAAAGTTTTTCAGTGTAAGCTAATAGCAGTCAGTGTCCTTAAAGCGGGTGTCAGGCCTCCTTCAGCGTGTGCTCTGCAGACCTTTGCCCGTGTACTTTGCCACTCATATCTGGTGTCTCTATAGCGTGCTTTTACAAAGAAAAAAAGTTTTTCAGTGTAAGCTAATAGCAGTCAGTGTCCTTAAAGCAGGTGTCAGGCCTTCTTCAGCGTGTGCTCTGCAGACCTTTGCCCGTGTACTTTGCCACTCATATCTGGTGTCTCTAGAGCGTACTTTTACAAAGAAAAAAAGTTTTTCAGTGTAAGCTAATAGCAGTCAGTGTCCTTAAAGCGGGTGTCAGGCCTCCTTCAGCGTGTGCTCTGCAGACCTTTGCCCGTCTACTTTGCCACTCATATCTGGTGTCTCTATAGCGTGCTTTTACAAAGAAAAAACGTTTTTCAGTGTAAGCTAATAGCAGTCAGTGTCCTTAAAGTGGGTGTCAGGCCTCCTTCAGCGTGTGCTCTGCAGACCTCTGCCCGTGTACTTTGCCACTCATATCTGGTGTCTCTATAGCGTGCTTTTACAAAGAAAAAAAGTTTTTCAGTGTAAGCTAATAGCAGTCAGTGTCCTTAAAGCGGGTGTCAGGCCTCCTTCAGCGTGTGCTCTGCAGACCTCTGCCCGTGTACTTTGCCACTCATATCTGGTGTCTCTATAGCGTGCTTTTACAAAGAAAAAAAGTTTTTCAGTGTAAGCTAATAGCAGTCAGTGTCCTTAAAGCGGGTGTCAGGCCTCCTTCAGCGTGTGCTCTGCAGACCTCTGCCCGTGTACTTTGCCACTCATATCTGGTGTCTCTATAGCGTGCTTTTACAAAGAAAAAAAGTTTTTCAGTGTAAGCTAATAGCAGTCAGTGTCCTTAAAGCGGGTGTCAGGCCTCCTTCAGCGTGTGCTCTGCAGACCTCTGCCCGTGTACTTTGCCACTCATATCTGGTGTCTCTATAGCGTGCTTTTACAAAGAAAAAAAGTTTTTCAGTGTAAGCTAATAGCAGTCAGTGTCCTTAAAGCGGGTGTCAGGCCTCCCTCAGCGTGTGCTCTGCAGACCTTTGCCCGTGTACTTTGCCACTCATATCTGGTGTCTCTATAGCGTGCTTTTACAAAGAAAAAAAGTTTTTCAGTGTAAGCTATGGTTATATATAGTGGTGGGGTCTGTATGTAGTGTTGATGCTAAAATGCATGAGTGTATTTGTGTGTAGTGTTGGCGAGAGTTTGAGATGTATGCACATATACACATACACACATGCATGCAGATAGAGATACACCCATGCAGATACACATAAACACAGTCACACACTGTAACGGATCGACGGATGCTCCTAGCGCTTCCTGAGGGCTCCAAGCACTTCAGCCGACACCATAACCACCGTAGACTCCTCCAGAGAGCAAGACAGGAACAAGCTCTTACAAGAACTCAGTGATTATAGCAAGGGAATATGCAGAGCATAGCAATACCTTGTAGCAGATTCCCCCAATAAGAGACAGGACTCAGATTTCAGATTAAGGGTGAAGTAGACCCACGACCACGCCATATCTGCCAAGTGACCCTATGTAGGGGTAACAGTCCCTATTCTGCTCTGTGTCAGTGTGTATCAGGGGCTCTGAGGACAGGTGTCAATCCATATCTGCCAAGTGACCCTATGTAGGGGTAACAGTCTCTATTCTGCTCTGTGTCAGTGTGTATCAGGGGCTCTGAGGACAGGTGTCAATTCATATCTGCCAAGTGACCCTATGTAGGAGGAACAGTCTCTATTCTGCTCTGTGTCAGTGTGTATCATGGTCTCTGAGGACAGGTGTCAATCCATATCTGCCAAGTGACCCTATGTAGGAGGAACAGTCTCTATTCTGCTCTGTGTCAGTGTGTATCAGGGGCTCTGAGGACAGGTGTCAATCCATATCTGCCAAGTGACCCTATGTAGGAGGAGCAGTCTCTATTCTGCTCTGTGTCAGTGTGTATCAGGGGCTCTGAGGACAGGTGTCAATCCATATCTGTCAAGTGACCCTATGTTGGGGTAACATTCCCTATTCTGCTCTGTGTCAGTGTGTATCAGGGATCCTTAGGACAGGTGTCAATCCATATCTGCCAAGTGACCCTATGTAGGGGGAGCAGTCTCTATTCTGCTCTGTGTCAGTGTGTATCATGGTCTCTGAGGACAGGTGTCAAACCATATCTGCCAAGTGACCCTATGTAGGAGGAACAGTTTCTATTCTGCTCTGTGTCAGTGTGTATCATGGTCTCTGAGGACAGGTGTCAATCCATATCTGCCAAGTGACCCTATGTAGGAGGAACAGTTCCTATTCTGCTCTGTGTCAGTGTGTATCATGGTCTCTGAGGACAGGTGTCAAACCATATCTGCCAAGTGACCCTATGTAGGAGGAACAGTTTCTATTCTGCTCTGTGTCAGTGTGTATCATGGTCTCTGAGGACAGGTGTCAATCCATATCTGCCAATTGACCCTATGTAGGAGGAACAGTTCCTATTCTGCTCTGTGTCAGTGTGTATCAGGGATCCTTAGGACAGGTGTCAATCCATATCTGCCAAGTAACCCTTTGTAGGGGGACCAGTCCCTATTCTGCTCTGTGTCCGTGTGCATCAGGGGCTCTGAGGACAGGTGTCAATCCATATGTCAAGGTGTCAATATGTCATATGTCAGGTGTCAATCCATATTCATTGTGATTTAGGAATGTTAGGTGATTTCTGCCCTTTATGGATTAAAACCAGACTCTGCATCAACTGTGTAATTTTCCATGGGAATTTTGCCATGGATCCCCCTCCGGCATGTGTTAGTCCCCTTGAAACAACTTTTCCATCCCTATTGTGGCCAGAAAGAGTCCCGGTGTGTTTTAAAATTCGCCTGCCCATTGAAGTCTATGGCGGTTCGCCCGGTTCGCGAACATTTGCGGAAGTTCGCGTTCGCCGTTCGCGAACCGAAAATTTTGTGTTCGCGACATCACTAGTAATCATATCACAGGCAGAGGGGAGGATTTTGTGTGGGAGTGTCTGTGTGTATTGTACGGATTGATTGGTTGTATTTCAAAACCCTGTGGGCAGTACTGTGTTTGTGGATTGTGAATAAAACAGGCTGTATGTGCCAGTACAGTCAGTTCTACTTCACCCTTAATCTGAAATCTGAGTCCTGTCTCTTATTGGGGGAATCTGCTACAAGGTATTGCTATGCTCTGCATATTCCCTTGCTATAATCACTGAGTTCTTGTAAGAGCTTGTTCCTGTCTTGCTCTCTGGAGAAGATAAAGTGTGTATCTGTGTTCATGCTGGAGATTAAGTGTGTGTCTCTGTGTGCTGGGGATCCAGTGTGTTTGTGTGTGTGCTGAGGATGAAGTGTGTGTCTGTGTGTGCTGGAGATCCAGTGTGTTTGTGTTTGTGCTGGGGATGAAATGTTTCTGTGGGTGAAGTGTATGTCTATGAGTGTGCTGGGGATGTAGTCTGTCTGTGTGTGTGCTGGGGATGCTGTGTGTCTGAGTTGAAGATGAGTGTGTTTCTGTGTGTGCTGGAGATTCAGTGTGTTTGTGTGTGGTAGGGATGAAATGTGTCTGTGGGTGCAAGGGGTGGAGTGTGTCTGTATGTGTGCTGGGGATGAAGTGTGTGTGCTGGGGTGATATGTGTCTGTGTATGCTGGGGATGTAGTGTGTGTGCTGTGGATGAAGTGTGTGTCTGTGTGTGCTGGAGATCCAGTGTGTTTGTGTTTGTGCTGGGGATGAAATGTTTCTGTGGGTGAAGTGTATGTCTATGAGTGTGCTGGGGATGTAGTCTGTCTGTGTGTGTGCTGGGGATGCTGTGTGTCTGAGTTGAAGATGAGTGTGTTTCTGTGTGTGCTGGAGATTCAGTGTGTTTGTGTGTGGTAGGGATGAAATGTGTCTGTGGGTGCATGGGGTGGAGTCTGTCTATATGTGTGCTGGGGATGAAGTGTGTGTGCTGGAGTGATATGTGTCTGTATGTGCTGGGGATCCAGTGTGTGTGCTGTGGATGAAGCGTGTGTCTGTGTGTGCTGGAGATCCAGTGTGTTTGTGTGTGTGCTGGAGATGAAAAATGGCTGCCAATTGTTTAAACACGTGCGTTCGGTTTTACGGACGGCGGCCACACAGGGAAACACTTGAACTAATAACCAATTTGTGGTTAACAGGCAGGGGTGGTCGGTGAATAAAAGGTGAAAACAAGAGGCCACACAGAGAGGGGGTTCGGTAAACGAACAGGGGTGTACGGACAGCCGAACAAAGGGAATAAAAGTGTATTTGGATTCTCCATTCCGCTGCACAGTAAAACTGTAAAGGAGCTTCTGTACTCCAGCTGAATACCTCTTTTAAATTTGCTTCCTAGCTGCAATCAGGGACTTGGAGCACTTCAGAATGAGTTGCCACAGCTTGACTGGGGTCTTTGTGCAGCTCTGCCACCCTTTACCCGCCTGCAATTGTTATAGCTCTCTTCAGTGCTTATAGCTCTTGTCAGCAGTCATACCTCTCTGCAGAGATTATAGCTTTCGAGACTATTTCTCCTGCAAAGCAGTGATTACAGTTTTCCCACACACTAGCCAAGACTGATTGAAGGGCAGTAATGATCAGCTTTATTAAACACACAGCTCTTTATGCACAGAAATGTGGATTTACACACCAGGGGGTCCTACATGCAATGCAATGGCTTTTACAAGAGTCCTACCCCAGTGCCACTCTGTCTGGGGTCTTGGGTGCAAAATCCCCAGTTAACCAGATAGACTTCCTGCTATGCCTCCCAAACAAATAGCCAAAAAAAATTAAAATGTCCCCCCCAAAATATTTTCATGGAGAGCACCCCCACACATTATATATCATTGGATAACTCTCCTCCGAGCACCCATACTGTCAAAATAGCGACCTGATCAGAGAATCCACGCCCGAGTTATAGCATGTTAAAGAAACATATTTAAAACAAAGAAACATAAAGAAACATATTTTCTGACCCAACTTAGAGTTCCAGGGATGCAGTTGGTTTTCCCCGGTCTTACAAAAAGAGGTTCTTGGGGCCCCGGGAAGGCTGGCATCCACACGTTATATCCTTAAATAGCTCTCGCTGGTGCGCCCATGCTGGCAAAATAGTGATGTAATTGGTGGTCAGAAGATTGAGAGATACCTGAAAAAACATTTACAGGGTCACAGCACAGTTCCTATCTGGCAAACCGTTCCAGAGCATTTCAGGGTATCTCCCAGTCAGGTGCTCAATGCATAAAATGAGTCCAGGCAATCCCGAGAGGTCAATTTAGCTGGGAGGCAGAATAAGCATCCATGAAGTCTCCATGCCCCTTTTCAAAGTGAAATAGCCCTTTTTAGTCCATGGTTAAATGGTTTTCTGTGACAAAAACCTTCTACACTGAACAAAATTATAAACGCAACACTTTTGTTTTTACTCCCATTTTTCATAAGCTGAACTCAAAGAACTGATACTTCTATGTACACAAAAGGCCGATTTCTCTCAAATATTGTTCACAAACCTGTCTAAATCTGTGTTAGTGAGCACTTTTCCTTTGCTGAGATAATCCACCTCACAGGTGTGGCATATCAAGATGCTGATTAGACAGCATGATTATTGCACAGGTGTGCCTTAGGCTGGCCACAATAAAAGAACACTCTAAAATGTGCAGTTTTACTGTATTGGAGAGATTAGGGGAGTCTGGGGTCCAAAAATCAGTCAGTATCTGGTGTGACCACCATTTGCCTCACGCAGTGCAACACAGCAGGAATTCAGTGCTAAACAACTCACAATATATGCAGAATGGGCAGCAACCCAAGCAAAGGAAACCCCTCAAGTCCAATGGATCAAATACAACACAAAAAAAATGGAATAGGGCTGTGCCAATATGAAAAAAAATTGTCTTAGAAAGTGTAGGAGGTCTCGCTACAGTAGCAGTAGATAATCAAGGAAACTTGATAAGACGTATTATATTCAATGGGAGTGGATATGTCTCAGGGTGTTAGTTCGTATATATGAAACAGAGAAGAGGCAGAAAGCAACCAATAGTGCAGTACGTCTAGAGTCCAAAAGTGCAGTAAGTAACAAGAGGTAGAGAACTCACATTTAAAAGAGCTATGGCCAGCTCTGGTATGAGGAGCATACCGCAGTATAATCCCCGCTTATGGGATGTGGGAAGATGTATCCGTCAGCACCGTCTGGTAATCCAAAGCTCCAAAGGGAAGATTAAAGGCTCTACACTTGTGAGTATTATTCTTATCACTCTTTTATACTCAATTTTATCACAATTGAGAGCATTAATGTTGCCTTTTATCTTCCCTTTGGAGCTTTGGATTACCAGACGGTGCTGACGGTTACATCTTCCCACATGCCATAAGCGGGGATTATACCACCGTATAAATAAATATTATTTACAAACATTCTTTGCCATGTTTTAGAAAATTGGTAATATTGAAATAAAAAACTTGGGGCATCTGTGGCATTGTGCTGTATGATAAAACTGCACATTTTAGAGTAGCCTTTTATTGTGGCCAGCCTAAGGCACATCTGTGCAATAATCATGCTGTCTAATCCGCATCTTGATATGCCACACCTGTGAGGTGGATGGATTATCTCGGCAAAGGAGAAGTGCTTACTAACAAAGATTTAGACAGATTTGTGAACAATATTTGAGAGAAATAGGCCTTTTGTGAACATTGAAAAAGTCTTAGATCTTTGAGTTCAGCTCATGAAAAATGGTTGCAAAAAACAAAAGTATTGCGTTTATAAGTTTGTTCAGTGTATATTTCCAAGCAGGATTCTTCCAGACACATACACAAATGTATGATATCCATTCTCCCAGTAGTAGTAATAGTTACTGCCTGAGGGCTGATTAAGCAAGGAAATGTAATCAATACATAATTAATATATATATATATACAACCAAGGAAGGCCAGAGGTGACAAAGGAAGGGGGACAATTTTGACACAGAGCACTGTGCTGCCTGTCACCAATTATTTTAATATATCCTATTTCATATACCCATCACCTTCTTTTGTTATTTGAGACACTCTTGCTCTGGCTAGTTGAAAAGTTGTGAAGTTTCAAACTGCAGGACTAGGGTGGTGACTCTGAGGACTGATCTGATGTTGAGTTCAATCTTTTATAATCTGTAAGTATCGCTGCTTCTTTTAACCAAGTCAACTACTTCTTGACTCCATATTACACTTGCAGATTAATTATATTGCCAGCTAAAAACATAATGAGTCTATCAATATCCTGCTGTTTTAATCTTGTGTACACTGCGTGCTGAGAGCCGTGTGACTAATGAGGGGTTGGATAAGGGCATGTGGACTGGGATGATGGACACTAGATTACCCCTCCCTGTTTAATTATTAGAGCCTCCACCTGCTGCCAATGGACCAGGGCTGGAGTGTGGGACACTAGCCCCCCTTCTTTATAAATATAAAATAATGATTAAATAAGTTTTAGTTTGATTCAATAACCGAAAATACTGAAAGACTGCCCGTTCACGTCTGCAGTGAATATAAAATAAAAAGATTAATTCTTAGTATCACTCTGTTTTTCTCAAACCAGGTATTATCTTTGGATTATTGTCCAAATGATAAATGACAAAACAATTGTGTATGGTATATCATTATATACAATATTGGGAAAGCTAAAACCCTCACAATATTACGATTTTCTAAAACCTGGCAAAGAATGTTTGTAAATAATATTTATATTTTATTTTTATAGTACCAAATTTGCCAA
This sequence comes from Pelobates cultripes, assembly GCA_933207985.1. Lineage (NCBI taxonomy): Eukaryota > Metazoa > Chordata > Amphibia > Anura > Pelobatidae > Pelobates > Pelobates cultripes. Next base: position 13,074 of record CAKOES020000536.1, read on the forward strand.
GTTTGGTTATCGGAGCAATTAGATAGCAAATATATATGTAAATAAAGGCCCTTCAACAGAGTGAATCACTATGGGTGATATATACCCAGTTAAACTTCTAAGTGCCTTGTGGTTCACTCACTCCTTTATGGCACAAAGATAGTTAATTCTTGTTTCCTAAACCCTCACAATTCTTTGGTTTAGGAAAGTCATGGTGTGCAACATAAGCAGCATTACAGCCCACGGGATTTCACAGGCTTACCTTCCTATATGACTACTCCAGCTCATTCGGGAATAAATGTGAGTCACAATATTTTTTTTTTTTGTTCTTATTTCGTTAATGAAGACAGATCTAGGACAGTTTCATTTAACACAACCATTAACACTTTGTAAAGGCAAAGACTTCAAATCATGCAAATCATAAATCTAAACCCCCCAAAAAACTATTCTGTGATGTCATCTTTAGATATAATTTATATCCAATTTTGGAATATTGTCAGCTAAGTGTATACAATGCATAATTCATGAAGGGGGATCCAGATATTGGTGGATTAAAGGAAAGCCAAGCTGAATATAGGGATAGTGGAGTAATTTATGCAAGCAAAGATTAACTTGCTCATAATTCAATGGCTGTCATAGATTTAAGTTGTATAATATAACATCTGTTCTAAGTCTTTTTTTTGTTGCATCTTCATCTTCTTCAAGACGAAAGTCATAGTTTACAGAACTCCAAAATTTAATTTAAAGGGGTATGATGTCTCCCCTGCAAATTTATCTTATCCCTATACAATAAAACCAGCTATTTTAACTGCAGATGAAAGTATTTCAGCCTCAAGGTCAGATAAATGAAACCTAGAAGATACAAATCTACTTTTTCTTTGAGTAAAGCATGGCATCAGAATTTGCTCTAAGATTTTTAGGAAAATAACTGAGAAACAGTAAGCACTTCTAACCAACACTATATTTAAAATAAAACGCCAGGAGATGTTCTTCATGACCAGCAAGAACCCCACCTGTTCAAAGGATCAGGTATTTGGCTTCAACTTCAGCCCCAAGATGGTAGGGGCACAAATATGCAGCAGCTATAGACCAATTTTTATTAATAAACTGTAAAAATATACAAATTATTTTTGCCATTTATTGTCAATTCAGATCAAATGAACTTCATCTAAGAATATGGACTCCTCTGTCACCATTAGAAGAGACGTGGACCATTGAGACTTATTCATTATGGCACACAATGAACTAAACTGTCCAGAAATGAATTACAAAATACTTTTATTTAGGTATCATGCACTGGTACGCCTACATTAAATCTTCCCCACACAATCACCTTTATGCTGGCGGTGTAATGAAAACCCCAGTAGACTCTTACATATTTGGTGGTCCTATCGCACTCTAACAGCTTACTTGGAGGGCATACGCACATTTATGGAAAAATTTTGTGAGAAGTACTTTTAGCCTGAGAGTGTCCTCCTCCATTACCCTAGCTTATCATTGGCTCAATATAAAAAATCAATTGTAAATCAATTACAAAAAAGAAATACAAATTTCTTTTAAATGCCGCTAGGTATCTCAATCCCATGTTCTGGAAGTCTAAGGTGACCCCAACTTAACAGAACTGGTTGGATCAAGTGAGTGAAGTCAAAGCTGATGAAGCAAGGATTGCTACCTCTTTATATATTAGTGAAAACACGTCCAGAAATGGCACCCTTGCTTCAAATTTACTTCACACAGGTAGAATCTTATTTCAGATAAGGAGAACTGAAGCTTAGTTAGCATCAGAACAGAAACAATTATTTAAATGATACACAAGGGGATGTTATGAGATAAAAAAGCCCTCCTTTTTCATGTTATTATTATCTCTTTTTTTGTTGTTGTCCTTCTCTCCCGTCCGAGTGGAGAATACTTTGATATAAATCAGGTTACCGGTACTTTTAGGCTAAAGGAATTAATTTACAACGTCAGATGCTGTAAATCGGGAAAGGCTATGGTCAAGGATCAATGAACTGTTGAAGATGTGATAAATTATATAATTTTTTAAAATATATACACGCACACACACACACACATATAAATATATATGTGGTGGGGAAAAAAGTGTGGATGAAAACCCCTTCCACCTGAAGTAAGTGAATAGTTAATACATTGCTAAACACAAACACACACACCAATGCATACGCTTACCCAGAATCCCTTGCAGTAGTGAGAGCAATGTTAAAGCACTGTTAAATCCGAGGTTCTCTGCATGGTAAAGCATGCAGAGAAAATCAAGGTAAACATTCTGACAATATGAGTGACTATAGTAATGGATACTACACTGTACTAATCAGACTCCGCATTCAGTAGCTTTTACCGCTTAGGCCACCTGCACCAATCAGATCTTGATTAAAAATAAGAAAGAAGTAAAAGTAAAAGTAGCAACAATTAATGCAAAATAAAGAAACTACAGCTGCTGCTGCAAAACATAACTCCACGTCTGGTAGGTATGTCAGTTCCCAGTTGCTGTGCATGATGCTCAAGCTTCATCCAGAACAACTCAAAGATTGCCTCAAGTTTCTCTGACATTGTGAGAGACAAGACAGAAAAACCAACAATTTTTTGGTGCCGAATTGTTTGGTGCCGAATTTTTTGGTTCTGCAGGTGCGTGGCAGCCATCTTGCTCTAGGCCAATTTCAGCTTCTCAGCAGAGATTTAGCAAATCAGGTGGCTTATATGGGGAAGTTGGGGCAGGACTGACCCACCGAGGACCGGGATAAGCCCCACCGGCCCAGAGGGGGGAACGTGACCCAGGCAGCACTTGAGTTGATTATTTGGCTAGAGATAGGCCGCATCCCTTGCCCTCTAGCAAACAGCAGGCCGCAGGTAATTTCCAGAATCAGGAAGAGCTGGACAGAGCTAATAATATAATAATATTCAATAAAGATTTTAAAAAAAGAAGAACCATGGGCCTGCTTGTGCAGAATCCCACTGATATGGAGTTTGATGTAAAAAAGTATTTTTATAGAGTTAATTGGGCATTTCCTTAGCAAACATTACATCAACTGGAGATAACATACTCCACAAAAATAAGGACTTTCTTTGCTAAGAAAAACACGTTTGTCAAGCCTGGGTCATTGATTAAAGTGGGGTACTAGGTTAAGCAGTTTCTGCTGTATCTAGCCAGCAGCTGCTGACAGAGGCAATTGAAACAATCTTGTGTAGGAGATGCTCAGACATTTTATTACTGATCTTATTGTGAGATTGGTAAGGTTATTCACATGTTCGAATAGCCACATACTGAATGGAGCAAAACCATCCAGTTGCATATTTGCACTGCAAAATCCAGATATAGTTCATGCTATTCAACAATGTACGGATTCTGAAATTCAGGCTCTGAGTGAGTTTCAATTGGGTCTGGATTTCAACTGGACAGACGCCGCAAAGAAAAATCAGAATTTAGCTGAAATTGTTTATTTTATTTTTTTATTATATCCTTTTCATGCTGCAACAACTTGTGCAAATGTTACCATCAGAGCCATTTTTAATGTGGGGCAAATAGGACAGCTGCCCAGCCCAGTTAACCTCCCCCCCCCTCCCATCAAATCGCCGGTGCAGACAGTGGAAGCCTCCATAGATCATATCTTATGGTGAGTGAGACGATGCCGGAATCCCACATCTGTCAATTAAGATGGCTGTTGGAACTGGACAAAAGTTGACAGTGGAGCTTTTCATTTTGTCAACTTTTCTTAACCTCAGGCTTTACCATAAAACAATGTAATCCCTACTTTGTTTTATGGTATCTTTGAAATGCATTGGAATTTCAATGAGAGTCCAATGCAGTCAACATGACTATTTAATAAGATTATATCTTTTTAATAAGATAATATCAATGTCCCTACAGATATGTCTTGATGTAATTGCTATCTGAAAAGTATTACATTCAGAGATAAAAGCTGCAAGACAAATTTCGTGCAGTTAATTTACCAGTATCAATGTAAAACTTACCATAGCATCCCACCAACGCAGGTTGTTTACAGTGGAGCCCCTCAATGCAAGTTTGAATCACCAGCTATGTAAAAACCTTCTGTGAATGTGAGCATCTCTGCCTCCCTGTCACAATATCAATTAGAAAGTGTTAATGGGAAACCTCACTTAAACTAAGAAACAGGGAAATTAATTGCTGTTCTAAAAGAACAGCCTGCAGTCAGAAATCAGAAGCACTTGCATTGTAGTCTATATTTTTTTTCCAATTTGAGTTTATTTTTGGTAGATTTATGGGATAGGCAATGTATATAATACATGTATAAACGTGCCAAACCATATAGTGTTATAAATTGTCCTTTTTCTTTCTCCCACAAAACATGAACCTCTCAAGGTTTCTTGTACCTTAAAGGGACACTACAGGCATCCAGACAACTTCAGTTCATTGACCTGGTCTGGGTGCTGTGTCCCAGTCTCACTTAGTCTTGCAATGTAAATCATTGTAGTTTTAAAGAAATGTACATTGCAGGACTAAGACAGTCTCTAGTAGCTGTCAATTTTGATACAGCGTCAGTAAAATCCCCACAGGAAAGCATTGCAGCAAACTATATGCATAGTGTATGGCACAACTTTCTATTCCTTACACTATCCTTTAAATGGAAGAAAGAATATGAGTACAAATGGAAAACGTGTCAACCAAAGCAATACTTTGTATATTTATTCATGAAATACAGTAACCAAATTGGTATTCACAATAGTAAACAGCAACAATGTTGGTTTTCTGAAGTATTTAAAATTTCTTTTATTTTAAAGAAACTCTCTAATATTAAAAATAAATATGTATGTTTAACATTAGAGTGTCCCTACCAGAGATTAGATTACCTCCCATCCTATTTTAAAAAAAAGCAAAGTGACTTTGATGAAGTCATCAATTGTGCTGAATTTTTCCCATTCCAATAGAAGCAATATGGACATAAGGTGCATTGCCCTGTTTAACCAATCTAATGATTCTCAAAGGGAAGCATTGCATCTGATGCAGGGGCGAACCTAGAGCATTTGGCACCCGGGGCAGGTACTATTTTTGGCACCCCCCTCCACCCCCCAACTTTAAAATGTAAAAAACAACCACAATTTTTTATTTTTTTTAAATGTATTTAGCACTAAGCAGTGTTTATGCTTTTAAATGTAAGTATGTTTTTGTATGGAGTATGTTTGAGTGAATGTAGGATGTGTGTGTCTGTATGTGGTGTTGGCGTTTGAATGCAGGCATTCATTATTATGTAGTGTGGTTTTTGAAGGCAGTGGTGTGATTATATATAATGGTGGAGTTTGTATGTAGTGTTGACATTGAAATGCAAGGGTGTATTTGTGTGTAGTGTTGGCGAGATTCACATATACACATACACACACCTAAATACACACTGACTCAATGCAGATACATAGACACATATGAACAATATATAGGAGGTGGGCACATAAAATACCACAATCCAAACTGGGGGGGCACTAAAACTTTTCACTAGGGGATGGGGTAATGTGCTGCCATTGGCTGCCTGATGCCAGCATGCAGTGCACATTGTCATCAGTAAACAAATTTGCATATAATTCACTTTAGCCACCCAGATTTCTTGTTAGTGGGCTAGCTGACACCTCTTAACGTCGATCTTTGTTTATCAGATAACTCCCTTATTTGCTATCCTTATGTGGGATTGCCATATTTAAGGACACCAAATAAGGATAAGGGAGCTATCTGCTAAACATCACCCTAATTTGGTATCTTTAAATATGGAAATCTCACATAAGAACACCAATTTAGAGAATTATCAACTAAACAGCTAAAATATTAATTTTAAAAAACAAACAAACCTTTTCTTAATTTCATTTGTTTAGTAGATAACGCCCTTATTTGTTATCCTTATGTGGGATTGCAATGTACCAAACACGTACACATTTATATACACACACAATAAAACAATAGGTGTATGTCTGTGTGTGTATATCTGTGATTGTGTGTGTGTGTGTATATATATATATGTACATATTACATATATATACACACATACACATATACACACACATACACAGGTGTGTATGCATGTGATGTTTGCGTGTGTATATCTAATTATGTGTGTTTGTAATTGTAGGTTGTGTGTGTATCTCTGTACTTAAGTGTGTGTGTGTGTGTATATATATATATATATATATATAAATATATATATATATATATATATATACACACACACACACACACAGTTAACATAATATATATACACACAAACAAACACACACACACACTTAACTACAGAGATACACACACAACCACACACATAAACACAGACATACACAATCACAGACCCACACACATACAATTACAAACACACATAATTAGATATACACACGCAAACATCACATACATGCACACATTTAATAATTAAGAGGTCCACCCAGCCTCCCTACCTTGCTCTGGGAGGGCTAGAGTGGATCCTCAGTCCCTGGTAGTCAGTGGTTGCTGCTGGGATCTCTGTGCTCTTTATGCACACATCCCTTGCACATCCTGTAATATGACGCCGATGCTTGGATGATGTTATGTCCTGACTCACTGCAGGGCGAAGACAGTCAGATACAGTCAGATGTACACAGTTATACGCATATACTGTCAAATACAGCCACATGCGCACCGTACCAAACACAGTCACTTGCACACTGTCAAACGCACAGTTGCAGGTAGACAGTAACACACACAGCTACAGGCAGACAGTCACACACAATTACAGGCAGACTGTAACAGTTACAGGCAGCACACAGTCACACACACTCAGTGTCATGCAGACAGTCACACACACACAGTCACAGGCAGTCATACACAGTCCCAGGTAGACAATCACAGGCAGACATTCATACATACAGGCACAGGCAGACAGTCACACACACAGTCACCAAAAGTCAGTCTCACGCACAGTCACAGGCAGACATTTACACACAAAGGTACAGGCAAACAGTCACAGGCGCAGTTACAGGCAGACATTCACACACACAGTTACAGATGGTCAAAGACAGACATTCACACACACAGTCACAGATAGTCACAGGCAGACATTCACACACACAGTCACAGATAGTCACAGGCAGACATTCACACACACACAGGCAGACAGTCACAGACATTCACACACACACACACACATACACACACACACTCTCTCTCTCTCTCTCTCTCTCTCTCTTACTTACTGGTGGAGGAGTGGAGTCAGTGAGTCCCTGGTGTGTTGGAGTTGGGGAGGCAGGGACTCCTTCCTGCTTCCCCTCAGTGTGCTGCAGTGAAAGGCAGCAAATGGAGGCTGGCTGTAGCTCCACCCCCATGGCCGAGTTGGCTCCGCCCCCAATTCTCTGTGCAGTACTTCTGTACTGCTGAATTCCCAGCCCCTGCGTGTGTGAGCTGTGTGGCTCCACGTGCCCTGTGCAGGGCCGCCATCAGGGGGTGACAACCATGACAGTTGTCACAGACCATGACTGCTTTGGCAGTCCAGGGCCCCACAATTACTCTCTGCACATATATATATATAGCGATGATCGCTATATATATGTGCAGTGCAGGTGCAGCCGCAGGCCCCCGGCTCCCTGTACATGCAGATGGTGCCCAGCGGACTGCAAGTGTACTTACAAACTCTTCCCTCTCTGTAACTCCCGCGAGACCCGCGGCCGTCAGAGCGTTGCCATGGGTTACCATGGCAACGCTCAGCGCAGCACGCACGCTGTGCTCGCGGGAGTTACAGAGAGGGAAGAGCTTGTAAGTACACTTGCAGTCTGCTAGGCCCCTTCTGCAAGTACAGGGAGCCGGGGGCCCCCACAATGCCACCGGACCACCAGGGATCATGGGATCTCCCCCCTCCCTGAACCAGGTAAGAAACAGGGAGGGGGGAATAACATTTTTGGAATGCTCCATTTACACTGCATGCATACACTACACTAACACACACACCGCATACACTACACTAACACACACACACCGCATACACTACACTAACACACACACCGCATTCACTACACTAACACACACCGCATTCACTGCACTAACACACACCGCATTCACTGCACTAACACACACACTGCATACATTACAGTAAGACACACACTGCATACACTACACTAACACACTCTGCAATCATTACACTAACAAACACTCTGCATTCACTACACTAACACACTGTAGCAGAGTAGTAGTATTATACACGGTATCTCCGCTGGCAGACAGAATAAAGCAGGTACAAAGTAGACAAAATCCAGGTAGCGTAGTTACAATCCCTTTCTCCCAAGAACTAGACGACACATAGCTTGGAGGTCAACTGAGGTTTTAATCACAGGTCACAGTATTTATGTGGTTACAAATGTAAGGGGTTTCCCAAGTCACATTAGAGGGTTTGTCCAGTAGGGGACTACATAGGGTACTGAGTTTACAGATAAATTACCCATCATACACTGCTGTACCAAGGAGATAATTACCCCAGAATGCATTGTTAATGGGATTATCTCTTGGTACAGAAAAATACAGTTTTTACATTAAAATCCATAACTGACATAATATTCCTGCTATGCAGCTAATAAACCCCTTATTACATAGCTGGGACCTGAGCGCACGATTAAGGGAACTTGCGCTCAGATCCCAGCACAAAGAACAGAACGCCGTTCATTTTACATGACCAGGACCACTTGGTTTAAAACGGTTGTATTAACTAAGGGAATGAGATTCCTGAAAGAATAAAACTCCCGAACGGCTTGGAAGTCCAGCGGGGCTTGTGTTGCCGAGTAGCCGAATTTAGTTCCAGGCACTCGACGACAAAACCCCGCTGGCTCTCCGAGAACAAAGATGGCCGCCGCCACGTGTTCGGTACACGAACGGCGGCCACCCGCAACATACATTAATTAGCACGGATACAATGTTGCAAAGTACCCAATTGGAGAAACACGACCTGCTGGGGGTCTCCCATTCGGTACTTTGCTTGTTCCACGAACAGTGCGGTGATTCACTGTTCATAGATAACCAAGCTGAATACTAGCGGTATTCGTGTGCTGTAACACACGAATGCTTTATACATTGATCTTTTATTCAGGGAAACAAACAATACGGGCAATAGCATAAAATATACAGTTACACTCAGTACGTGGCTAGATTTGCCACACACACACACATACACACTGTATTCACTACACTAACACACACTCTGCATTCACTACACTAACACACACTCTCTGCATTTACTACACTAACACACACACACTCGGCATACACTACACTAACACACACACACACTCTGCATTCACTACACTAACACACACTCTCTGCATTCAATACACTAACACACACACACTCTGCATCCACTACACTGACACACACACACTCTGCATCCACTACACTGAAACACACACACTCTGCATCCACTACACTGACACACACACACTCTGCATTCATTACACTGGCACACACTCTGCATCCACTACACTGACACATACTCTGCATTAACTATACACACAGCATCCACTACACAAACATCCTGTATTCACAGTACACACACTACATCCACCACACATTCAAACACTCTGCATTCACTATACAGAGACACTGCATCTAATACACACACTACATCCACTACATACACTGCATCCACTAAACACATTGCATCTAGTACACACAAACACTACATCCACTACACAAACACACACTACATCCACTACTCAAACACACTCTGCGTTCACTATACACACTGCATCAGCTACACAAACACACACTCTGCATTCACTGCACAAACAGTATCTAATACACACAAACACTACATCCACTACACACATTCTAATTCACTTCCACTATACACACCACATTCAGTCCTGCATCATTTGCAGCGGACTTGGTAGGAATCCTGTGGGCGGACTCATGGGTGGGCCGGGCGGGAGGGGCCCAGACCTTGTGCTGTGTCAGGGGCCCCAAAATTTCTGGTGGCAGCCCTGGCCCTGTGCAGCCACACAGCTCTTTCTGAAGGTCTTTAGAAGAAACAACCTCTTGTGACTATCAGTCTCATAGCCACTTGGTTTCAAGCAAATTCAAACTCTAATTTCTCAGAAACATCAGCGATCTAACTAAAGTTTTCTTCATAATAACTTCCAACAGTTTTCCCAGAAATTTATTTTTTAGAAGGCTGCCAAATAATAGTGGTGGAAAGAAATATTCACAATTTTACTATGAAAAAGGTGAGCATACTCAATAAAGACAGGGTGCAAAAAAAAAAAAAAGAAATGTGAACAAATCTAAAAGATTTAATAAATAGTGCAAAATAATTTACCATAAAATCACAGAAAATTAAAAGGGAAAGTGTCAGTGATATGTTCAAAAATCCCCTCTATCATTTCCATAACTGAATCCTGCCTCCTTTTAAAACAAAAATTGTCTTAGTTCAGCTCCTGCAAGTTATTGGTATCTTCAAATAATGTCATTAGTACCTTAAAATCACTAGTTGCATTTGGCCCTTTATTTAGGTACATATTTTCTACATTGCCTTTATTCATAATTATTTCCTAATTGGAATCTCCAGTAAGCTTATACTGCCCCTAAATAGTCTATAATGCATCTGCCAGACTTATCTTATGAGCCGTAGCCAATACTCACATTGGCTTTCTGTCTACTTTAGGGTCCAAGTAAATTCTACACTTACCTATAAAGCTCTTAGCAACTCCCCCATAACATTTATACGATAATTCATAAAAACACCTCTTCTTGGTCACGCGGCTCATTTGGTGTTCTTCGTTTTATAATACTCATGTGGATGATTTCTTAAGGACAGTTTCCTTTGAGAACAGTCTCCTCCCTTCAGACTACCTTCGAGCCATTAGTCCTTAAAAAAGAACAAGTTACTTAAGGGTATTTGTTTACATACTGATATATTGTTGTATATAAATAGATATATTTTTGATATTTAAATATTTTTAATTTTTTTTAAGTTTATCCAAAAATGTTAAATCATTTGGAAACCTTAACCAAAAATATGAAATCAATACCATAATTAGTGGCTAAAACAGTCCATTTCACTCTCACACCTTCCCACACAGCTTTCCTAGATGAGTATAGCCTATTCTCAGCCATATCTATCTTACCTCATACTAAGCGTTGCCTGATGAGCAGCGCTTACAAACAGAGATGTGGACTCTTAACATAAAGAAGCTCACTCTGTGGTATCTAACAAGAATCATTCAGAACTCATTTGATTACACTTTATTGATGTTTGCATGGGAATTTTAAAGAGGCAACAGTTCCAGGAAGTCACTTGGAATATTGAACGCTGATAGCTGGAGATAATGAAAGAGAAATCATTAGCTAAGCTTTGAAAATGTCAGTCAGATTAGAAAAGTACTTTATTTTATGGCAAGATTGTGTGTTTAACAGGTTGTCAAGCATATGTCAAGTGTACACAAGGATGACAGCACCTGTATTGCTTTATGGATTTGAATAGAAAAAAAAAAAGGAAAAAACTTTATTGATATTCAA
>CAKOES020000537.1:4765-24524 GCA_933207985.1 Pelobates cultripes
ATGAGGGATAGTTTCCGCTGGGTTCGTGAGGAAGAGCATTACGTCGTCTGCAAAAAGAGAGTTTTTTTCTCTCCTGCGGGGGTTTGGATGCCAGGAATAGAGGTGTCTTGTTTTATTGTTCTAATCAACGGTTCTAGACATAATATGAAGATCAAGGGTGACAATGGGCAGCCTTGTCTAGCACCGTTGGTTATTTGAAGGCTACGTGAGAGAAAGCCTGAATTAAATACTTTTGGTGATGGTGATGCATAAAGGGCTTTTACACTTGTTATAAAGGAAGGGGAAAAATTAAAAGCCGCTAGGGTGTTGTTCATATATAACCAATTTAAGCGGTCGAAAGCTTTTTCCGCGTCTAAGGCCATTAATACCCCTTTATATCTTTTTTGGTGGGCCCAGTCTAGTAGGTCCATGCAATAACGCGTATTATCGCCTACTTGTCTTCCTGGCACGAACCCTGCTTGTTCTATGGATACTAGGTCGGGTAATAGGGATTTTAGCCTGTTGGCTATTAGTTTTGCGTACAGTTTTACGCCCGCATTTAGTAATGATATAGGTCGTAAATTACTACAGAGTGTAGGTGGTTTATTCAGTTTGGGCAGTGTTATGATATATGCTTCCAGCATTTCATGTGGTAATACGCCTGTATTTTTTATTTTATTAAACAGGTTGGTTATGTAAGAAGTGAGGTGAGGTTCCAGTTTAATATAGTAGTAGTTGAAGAGTCCATCGGGGCCTTTGTGTTTAGGGAGAGACATAATGGTTCGTTTTAATTCTTCGTCTGTAAATGGCTTAGTTAGAAGGTCGTCCTGGTGGGGTGTAATTTGCAGTAGAGCTACACGTGATAGATTGCGTAACACCTCTTCCTGTGTGGGCAAATTGGTGTTTTTGTTGTTTGTAAGGTCTTCGTAGTAATCTGCAAGTTCGTTTTCTATGTCAATAGGATTATACATTTTTGCATCAGATTTGGAGGTAATGTATGGAATCTTTGTTTGGAGATAATTAGATTTCAATCTATTGGCTAGTAGTTTGCCCACCTTGTTGCCCATGGTGTAATGGTTTTGTTTTGCTTTGTGCGCGTATTTAGTAAATTCTTGTGTTTGTAGATGTTGGATTTTTTTAACGTATCAATGCTATATTTTTCGATAAAGATTTGGAGGGGGAAGATTTGTTTGTATTTTCTAGTGATGTAAGTTCTTGAGATAGTGTTGTGTAGGACGTTTGATATTGTTTTTTAATAGTGGAGCCCAATTTAATGAATTCTCCTCTGATCACTGCCTTGTGTGCCAGCCATTGGGTTTCTAGTGAAGTGTCGGTGGATAAATTATTAATAAAGTAATTGTCCAACTCTGATACTATTTTCTTTAGGTGTGCAGGGCAATCTAGTATAGATTAATTTAACCTCCACTTGCCTCTTCCTCTTGGTGGGAAGGGAACTGCTATTGTGGTTTCCACGGGAGCATGGTCAGACCATGTGCGTTGTCCTATTGTTTGATTGATTAAGTGTGGGATTGAGGTTTATCTATCAAGCATAAATCTATTCGTGTGTAGGTTAGATGCACAGGTGAGAAAAATGTGTAGTCTTTTACAGAGGGATAGAGGGTTCTCCAGGAGTCGTATAAATCCTGTGAGTGAATGAGATTGGAAAAGTGTCCCATTATGAAGGGAGGCTTTGTTAGGGGGTTTGTTATGTGTGCGTTGTAAATCTAGAAATGGATCTAGCGTGCAGTTGTAGTCCCCACAGATTATTACATGGCCTTGTTTTATACGGGACACCTTTGTGATTGCTTTTTTCAGGAAGGGATATTGGGATTCGTTTGGAGCATAGAGGGATGCCACTGTTATTTGGATTCCATTAAGTTCTCCTACTACAATCAACAGTCTGCCTGCTTGGTCCGAGTATTGGTTATGTAAGCTGAAGCACCAGTCAGAGTAAAGAAGAATAGCCACTCCTTTGGTTTTGTTAGGTGCATTAGCATAGTATGCTATGGGGTATTTTTTGGAGCGTAATAGAGGCAGGTTTGCAGCGCTAAAATGAGTCTCTTGTAGACATATTATCGCTGCATTGGATGTATGCATATCTTTGAGCACTTGTCGTCGTTTGTACAGACTGTTAAGGCCCTTAACGTTAAGGGACCAAATTTTCATTATGTTAGGGGACATAGTCCGTTCGTGTCAAGTGTAGCTTCATGTGATGGTATAGAGCGCACAAGGAGCCTATGATAGTATTCTCAGCGTGTATGGATCCATGATGATATTGTACATCTAACCATTGACTGTAGTGACTGGTGGGCTTCGAAAAATTGGAGTCCATACTGTTTGTGTGGATTTTTATGGGCTCTGGCAGAGGGGAGGGGAAGGAAGGGGAGGAACAGTAAACAAAGTATTTACATTGTTCTCCTGCAAAAGGGAGATACAAACAGGCCATTTAGAGAGCACTAATAAGTGGATTCCAGAGATGACCTAAGTGGGGGGGGTGGTAGTGAAATCCTACCGACCTGATATTTAAACGAGTTTGTTATTAAGAGTTGAGTATAATACGACATAATATTTGACAGAAACGATAACAAGATGAAAGTAGAGAATTAGTATCCAATGGGGGAATGAAGGAAGATAGGGAGAGAGATAAAGGGAGAGAGCAAAGGGTATACATGGTGAAGCATACATGTTATGGAACTTTTTAGAGGCATATACCGCGCCATGTTCACCGGCATGGTGTACTATCGAGTGGTATGATTGCCAGGTGCATGGTATGTATACAAAAGGTGTGTAATCAGCGGGAAATTAATATGGTGATTGCATCGTAGCTCTTTGTTAAAGCTTTTCAATGTTGCTATAGTAACACAGTAACACATTCTTTTGCGTACCTACATGCAGGGCGCTGTGCTATGTGCCTCAATATACAACAAATTCGCTTGTACTCTACTGATTGTTCTATTACGCTGTTGAGCATTGGAATTAGTTAATTAATTGCATGTAAGTCATATCACAGATCTATCACTAACTTATTCATATATTCCACTAGCATCTACAACACAGTCTAAAAAACAAAACTTTAGGGTTGGTATTCGTGGTGATGATGGGATGGAAAAGTAAGCCCACATGCAACCTGGCAATATACTCTCATAAAGGGCAGGTGTACCAATGAACTATGTACTGTATGTAATGCGTAAAGCAGTTTCTAAATTTGTAATTAAATTTTTTTTTTTTAAATGTGCTAGGTATGACCGTCAGGTTTGATCTGTGGTCAAAAGTGTACAACAGTACAGGCAAACACTGCAATAACTATAAGTTTGTGAGTATACCCGTTTCTTCTCCACGTCCTCCATCAGACCCGATCCTGCTCCGTTTATTATTTCTTCTTTTGTGCTCCAGCCATTTGCCATTCTGCCGGAATTCTTCTTGGAGAAGTTGCAGTTGGATTTGGTTAAGGAATATGTCGGGATCCCGCAGGCGGCTGCAAGGGGAGGCTGCACTCCGCTCGCAGTACTCACCCTCCAGCCGTCCACGGTCCCCTCCTCCTCCTGGGTCCGGCGAGCGGCATCCTTCCAGCCTCGGATGCCGCCCGCCGTTTCCTCCACGTCCCCCAGCGGCAGCATACATGACGCTGCACGCTGGGAGACCGCCCAAGTTTGTACACGCCGGGGTCAGTCACCTGACCCGGCGTTAAAGGCACAGTGCCTCAATCACAGTGGGAGGTCTAGATATCTCCCACGTGTGATTGTTAATTCTAATTGGAAATTATCCAATCAGAATTAACCGTATGGTTTAAATACTTACCTTTCCTGTTCCTCCCTGCCCTGTTGTTTGCTTGCTAGTATTGTTACTTACCTTGTACTTCTGGTTACGTACTCTCTGGCTTTGTTTATCTGACTCTGTGACTTTCTCCTACCCTTTGACCTTGGCTCGTTTCACGTTATTCTGTCTTCTGGTTCCCCTTACTCGGCTTGTTTCCTGACTATTCTGTATGTGCTTAGCCCGGCCACTCTAAGGTCCGGTACGGCACCTTTTGTGTGTGTGTGTGTGTGCCAGCGTGTTGGGTTCCCCGAATCGTGACAGAATGTCCGCATTATTCCAAAGTCCCCATTCCATGAGTGTCTTCATTCCGTCTCCTGGTTCTGTAATTATTCGTGTTTTGCCTTGGCGCCAAGTTATCAGCTTTGTTGGGTACCCCCATTTGTAATGCACATTATTATTCCTCAAGGTTTTCGTGATTGTAATGAATTCCTTGCGTCTAGCCATGGTTGCGGCAGATAAATCCGCAAACAGGGCAATATTGTTGCCCTGTGTGAGGAACAGGGAGTGCAGGGGATTTTCTTGCCGCTGTTAATAGAGTGTCCTTATGTGCGTAGTAATGAAATTTAACAATGACATCCCTGGGACCTCACTGGATAGGCGGGCCGGTCAGGGAAGTCTGTGCATTCTGTCATATGCCCATGCAGAGTCAGGAAGGTCTGGGACTAGTGACTTACATATAGACAGAATGTAGGCCGGGAGAGCGTCCTGGGAGACATCATCAGGTATGCCATGAAATCTGACATTTTGTCTCCTAGATCTGTCCTCCAAGTCAGCTAGTTTCATTTTCAGCGTGTCATTTTCTTCGGATAATTTGTGAAGTTTGTCTACCACCTCATTATGGGCTATGCATAGCTCTTCCGATTTATTCTCCAAGTGGCTAGTTCTATCACCTATGTTGGTGATTTCTCTGTGGAGGTCTTCATCTATTCGCTGAAAATCCGCTTTAATTGTTGCACGAAGCTCCTGTAGCATGTTATGGAGACTTTGTTCAGTGATTGGGGAGTCGGAGTATTTAGAGGAGGCTGACTCTTGGTCAGAAAGGCCTTCCGACATTATAGCTGCTGCTTCGTCGCCATCTTGGAAATCTTTTCTTTTTATCTTTTTTCCTCGATCTCGGAAATTCCGTCGTTTTGAGTTGTTTCAGTGGTGACATAGTGTACAAATGTGTCAGTGAGCCTTGTGGGATGTATTATTTTATATTGATTGCTGTCATAGTCGCTGATCAGGTTGGGTTTGCCGCGGAGCTCTCAAGCCATGCGACCGCATTCACCGGAAGTCAGGCACGCCCCCCCCAATAGGTCATTTTTAACAGTTGCAGGAGAGGAGTCATGGAGGGTGGGGGATAAAAACATGCTAACAGTTTAATTGATATGCTTTCTTGAAGAAGTTAGTTTTCAATGATTTTTTTAATGATGGAGACTGGGTGAAAGTCTAACGGAGAAGGGAAGGGAGTTCCACAGAAACATAGAATGTGACGGCAGATAAGAACCATTCGGCCCATCTAGTCTGCCCAATTTTCTAAAAACTTTCATTAGTCCCTAGCCTTATCTTATAGTTAGGATAGCCTTATGCCTATCCCAGAAGAGGTGCAGTCCTGGAGAAATCTTGGAGGCAAGCATTAGAGGTGGGCATATGGAAAAAGGATATAGGTAGGTCTTTGGCAGAGCGCAGGAGGATAGGTAGGTTAGAGCAGCATTATGTAGGGACTTGTAAGCAAGAACCAGAATTTTAAATTGAGCCCTATATCTAACTGGAGGCCAATGTAGGGACTGACAGAGCTGGGGACATGAACTCAACATCCCTTCTACAGTTGTAGGTAACTCTTCAAATAGAGACTGTTTGGATTATTTGAAAATTCAAAACCATGCGACTATAATAAGAACACCCCCGAGTGGCTATAGTTTTATTTGTGTGTGTACATATATATATATCTATATCCACACATTTATTTATTTTTTTATAATCATAGCTGTTTTCATTTTAATGTCTGTAAAATGCAATGGGTTGAAACATATTATGTTTTTCATTCACGCGTTGTACTTTTTATTGTTTACATATATAACTACTGTTTTTTCTTGTACTTTTCATTTACTGCTTAATAAATACAAATATCACTTATTGTCCTGGTCATTTTTTTTTTCTTCTTCGATTATGTTAAATATTGTCAAAATAGGGGATTATATCCGTTAATGGTTCTTGGTTTTAAAGCGCCCTATTTCTTAAAACATGGCTAAACATGCCCAAGTTGTCTGTGAATACACATAGGGCTTTGTTTACACTGCGCGAGGTGTGCACTCCTACAATATTGTGCCTATGGATTATATCACTCCCCTACTTCAGCGGTTGGACTGCGCATGCGCTGCGTGACTTGTTTCAGAGGGGGGCGCTCATGCGCAGTGGGTGCACATGCTGTCGGTGTGGTGGTGCAGTAGGGGATGTGGTTCAGAGGCTCGCGAATGCGCAGTGGGCGCTCCAGCATTGGGCGTGGCAACACATCTGTTGTGGGTGTGGCTTCATGGGAAAGGGCAGGGCACCTGTCAAATTCTAGTTTGATGACATAAATAGATTCCTACTACTCACATCAATTAACATATCAATCAAACTTTTATTAAAATAAATAAATAAAAATGACGGTTGTTTATATGCCCAGTCCATCCTTTTCTTCTTCCATGTTCACATCCAATCGGACACCCAGTCGAAATCTTGGAACAGGTCTTGGTCTATTAAAGGTGATTCTTCCGGTGGTGTTAGAATGGGGTCCAGTGTTGTAAAAGCTCTTTCGAAATGACTGACGTCCTCTGGTCCGGCAATAGATGGTGCAAATGGATGTATGATACTCTTAGAAAATAACGCACTCCAGTCTATTTCCTTTTATAAAATAAAAAAAGATTGAAGGAAAACGAGAAAAATAAATAATGTGTGCCACAATAAAAAACTCAGAAATAATGGACGTTCTCTCTACACATCCATACATGTAATTTATACAACATGGACATACTTTGAAAAAAGGATGTTTCTTGATGTCACAGGCACCAATCCTGGCTCTTATACGTTTTCTGTGATTTTTATTCATAAGCTGTAGAAGGGGGGAAAAAATGGAAAATATTTTATCTGAAAAACTTAGAATTAAAGATATTTTCTTGCAGGCTCTGTAAAACCTGCCCTTTCAGCTCAGGCTGTATACGTTAATACCGAGCTCAATCAACAGTAGTCACCATGGCATCGTGTTTAGTGTCCAGACATTGCTCTGCCCTGATTGATGGCATGAGTCATGCTTACTGCTTGTATTTATTTCATTCACCAAATAGAGGTTTAACTTGTTTTATTCTGTAACTAGATCCATGTGTTTGTGATTGCTTATTCTGCTCTGTTACAGCCAATTTCAGAGCCTTACCACTCAAACTGCCCGAACCCACATTCACACACACAATGTTAGCAGCTACAACAGAGCGGAACAGGCAGGGGCACCCATCAATCGACCCACAGAATAAAAACCGTGTATATACTATGGCGCAATGTGCATAATTAATGAAAATAGAATTCTTCATATTTAAAAGTAAACAATATTATTCCCTTTTCCCCCCAAATTTCCAAACCTCCCCAATGCCTTGACCCTTTCAGTATACCTTATATGTCACTTTCTAACGCCTGTCAGAGTTCAAACAAGATGATGGGTTGTATGATGTAAGACGCTGAGCTGTGATGTCATACATCATTAAAGCCATATGAGCTGTATTGTTTAGAAGCAGAGCTCCATGCGGAATCTTTAATCCTGGAGCTTCCAAGAGCTACAACATCACCATCTGCTTATCTCCTACCAGACATAACTACTAATATAACAGCTCTCAGACTTCCTTCATCCCAAGGCAGCTCGTCAGCAATCCACTCATCAACAGTGATTGGAAATTCTGACCTCAGCTCACTCAATATGTCAAAATCAGAAAGCACTAAACACGCGTTGGCAACTTACACTTTTTATTATTGAGAGCGCTTCTAAAGACAGGAACTCCGGATAGTCAGCTTCAGTGTTAACAACCTTATACGATATCTCTGTCTCTCGATCTTTACCTGTAAAGGGAAACTAATAGAAAAAAAAAAACATTTAAGATGCATATTGTAAGATGCAGAAGTTCAATTTTGTGACAAATTAATTATTCACTAATTTATTAATTTATTATCCTGTTAGACATTGTCACACACATACAATAAAAATCAATGAATAATATATACTGCAATGAGTCATGAAAAAATAATTTATTGATGTAAACCATTATACACTGTGTCAAGATGACAATAGTGTTTTTAGCACTCACACTCATGAGAGCCCATAATCTGCTCTGTATAAATGGCCCACACAGAGAGGGCACACAGTCTTCTCAAACTGTGACAAAGACCGCACCCACTGTGCAGGGCTGGCCTGGGATCTACAGTGGGTAAAGTCTCTAATGTAAATGTTTTGCCAAAGCAGAAACAATATATTTTATTTAAAGAAATTGAGAGAGAGTATTAGAGAGATAAAATCAGTTTTGATAAAGTGGAGAGGGAGGTATTGGGTTATGATATTTAGATAAGCACTATAATAAGCTGAAGTGGTTATGGTGCTCAGGGTTGTCCCTTTAAGCCTAACCAGTCTATAGTTTGAGATACTATCAGTTTCATCAATGGACTGGATGACATCACACAAGGGATTTTGGTTTTCAAAGAAGAAATCCTACAAATTGTTAAAAATATGCTATACCTACCCTTCCACACAGCATGACATAAATTACTACGCCCAGACTCCACCAATCAACAGATCTTGTATAGTGTTTCCTCTCAAATATTTCCGGCGCCATATATTCCAGTGTGCCACAGAAAGTGTTGGTTCGATCGTGAAATCCCATGTCTAATAAATAGAGAAAGTATAAATGTCCATTGGTAAATACACAGTTGGTTTATTTTGCTGATATACAGTATGTTTTTTATTAATTTCATGTAATTTTTTTCTAATTTATATTAGAATATTGCTGCAAGTAGTTAGTGTGTTGTATCTGCAGATTCTCTATGGAATTCCGTACACATTTTCCCATGGTTTTTGTTGTGGACAGAATATTATCTAAAGTAAAATGCCTATTTACTCTGCATAACAATAATCAGTATTATTCAGTGACTACTCAAAATGGCCGCTGGGAGTCACCCCCTCCCATCGTGTAACCAAGATGGAGCTGGAATCCGGGGGAGAATTTCATGATAACCGTAACATGCACACCCAGTAGGATGTGCATTGAATAAACCACCTAACATCTGACCAATTATTGTTGTATTTTTCTCTGTTATCTGTAATTATGCATGTGATGTATTTGTGCTTTATAAGGGGCTCCCCGCCCCCTGATTAAATATTCCTTAATATTTCATCAACCGAGAAACATGTGTCTGGTGTGATTTACTATGGAAAGCATGCATGCACCATAACCAATTTCAGAAGGGGCAGATACACAAATATGATCAAACACTTGATTTGATCCTTATCGTTTTTTACGAATCTGTATTGTGTTCCAGCATCTGATCTGACTAGTGTTCCAACATTTCCTGAACCTCTCACTGGATGTGAATTCGTACAATGGCCCCTTATTTTATTTTACATCAATATTTGATTTAATTCCTATATTTCATATATACTTTATTTTGGACTGCAGTTTAATGTTATATGTCTATGGCTAATGTTAAATTCTGTAACTTTTGATAAATTACTTGAGTTAAATATAAAATTATTTTTACCTTGTTTGCTAAGACCGAAGTCGGTAATTTTGGCGTATCCGTCCTTGTCTACAACGATATTCCGCAATTTGAGATCTCTAGATTAAAATGCAGAATAGGAGTTTATTATTTTTTACATATCACTAAAGGGTACCTGGATTACAGGGTTTTCTTATTTAGACTAAATAAAAGGTTAAATTGAAGGACTTAACTAACATATGATAAAGTTAACATAATAACATAAGTAATTAAACCACAGACAATATTTTAATCACAGTACAGTAAATAACATAGATAACATTACTGGGGACAATATAACTGTATTCCAGCTTTAGTTTTTCCTCTACACTTACCTGTGAGCAATATTTTTTTTATGTAAAAATTCGAGGCCGAGCACACAACACGCCGCATAAAACCTGTAGAAAATACAATAAATTGGTTTTATTTTAGTGAAGGAAATTACGTTTTTGTACCATTGAATGGTTTCATGCCACCATCCTGTGTCGCTCTATGCTCAGTCATATTTCCTGCATTGTCTTCTATCTTATATATTAACTGTCAGTTTTTATCATTATCTGTCTAAGGTTCAATGAACTTGTAGTCCACCTTAAATCACCAGCTGACACAATTGTGTTTGGCGTTCTAGATATGTGGTCATAATCCCCCAAACTATACTTACATAGCTCTGTTTTCTGTAAAAGCCACCACGTTGTTAATAAGAGTTGACAGTAGGTCCCCACCAGCGGCATATTCCATCACAAAGCAGACAAGATCTTCAGTCTGGAAACTTGCATACAAATTCACAAGGAATGGGTGTCGTTTGCGGCTTACGGTCTGAAAGATGTTCTTCTCATGTTTAAGACTTGAAAATAAAAAGGGAATAAGTGAATGAATCAGTTTTGTGAACATCAAATAGAACTACCATCCAAAAAATTAACAAACAAACTAGGATTTTAAGTATTCTCCATTCACTGACTAGTCAATACAATCAGATGCAATTATCTTTTGTTTTTTCTGGACTTTCAGGGCGAACGTGGTGTTTGTACGTTTGTGGTCAACAAGTAGAACCTGAATTAAAATATATATATATTTGTTAGATAGCATTTGTTTAGACGCCTTTTATTTCTCACTAGAATTGGAATTTACCCAAAACCCACCTTTCCAAAGTGTCCTCTGCCCAGCACAGAGAGACATTGGAAATCCTCGAGGCTCAGTTGTACTCCTCGCTGGATGCTGCAAAGAAAATAATTTTTTTTTTTTAATATTTATAATTACCTGTATGGCCCCTATCCTGGTGAAAAAAACAAATGCCCAAAACAAGTGCTCCTATTACACACAGTGTAAGTTCATACCATGGGTCCTCATACTGTTCCGGGTCTTGAAGGACACTGTTTTCCTGATTGGACACTCTACCATCATGCTGAGATGTATCACATGGCACGTGGTCTGAAGTGTAGTCCATAGAATCGTCTTGGCATCCTCCATAATCCTGGAAAAGAAAGTTAAACATTATTAATAACAACGTTCCATTAGCGCTTGTTGTAATAAAACAGTTGAGGATCCAATCTATGTACTAAACCCAGAGTTTAAATATGCCCATGATTTTATAGAAAACATTCTACACCGAGATTGCAATTATTCCATGTTCATTAATAATGAAGTTTGTGCTACAGCTGAACAAATAAACAAAATTAGCAAGTTAGAAAACTTTATATATCTTTACCCGATACAGACTTTCTGGGATCACAATATGATGTCCTGCCTGATCGCTGCAAAAAGGAAAATCTTTTGGCTCAGAATCAGTGTCCGATGTTACTACAGGAGAAACGCTTTAAGAAGGAAGAAAACAGTATTTATTTAGATGGCACCTTTTAGATCTGATATCATCACATCTTTATAGTCAGAGTGTCTTAGTGGAAAATTCTGCAACATCCAGTGCAATGTTAAAGGGATTCCCCTGGAATATCTATCACTAGGGTTGTAGATTGCCATGTTTTATAATACACAATGATTGTGTATTGTGTGAAATCAATTGATTAATTACAGATGGAATCCAAAGGACCTGCCGTGATTAATTACTGTATTTCACTCTGGTAACAGGAGAATTCCACATTCTGCTTGGAAGAACTTTCAAGTCCCGTCAGTGAAAATGCAATTTATAAACGTTCTGTAAAAATATTTCTCTCTGATAACCTTACTTGTTACAAGCAAACTGCAGACAATGTTACATGACATACAGAGAGACAAACTGTAATAAAAGACATGCTTACATTAAAGGGGAGCAAATAAGGAGTTTATGGTAAATGTGCACCAGTTTTAACAGCATTGATGAGAAATATGAATATGTGAAAATACCTAATTGACCATGATGACTCTGGGCTCAGAGTGATAAATTCTGGCACTGGAGGACTGTCATATATTCTATCCTCATCTGACTGGATAATCTCGTCCATATAGGTATCGAAAACCGGCGGTGATGTCTCCACGCTCTCAGTGTCAAATACTGGAAATGAAGAATTGTCAGATTGTATATTATTCTCTGATGCTGATTGGATGGTCTTTTCCAATTTGGTATCTAGAACCGGCGGTGATGACTCCACGCTCTCAGTGTTAAACACTGGCAATGGAAGACTACCAGATATTATATCCTCCTCAGATGCTGATTGGATAATCTGTTCAGGATCATTAGCTACAGCGGGCACTGATGGAACCACGCTTTCAGTGTCCGATACTGGCAAAGGAAGACTACTGAATATTATATCCTCCTCAGATGTTAATTGGCTGGTTTCTTCAGTATCGGTATCGACAGAGGGCGGTGATGGAACCACGCTCTCAGTGTCTGATACTGGCAATGGAAGACTACCGAATGTTATATCCTCCTCAGATGCTGATTGGATCATCTCTTCAGTATCGGTATCTACAGCCAGCAGTGAAGGAACCACACTCTCCGTGTCCGATACTGGCAATGGAAGACTGCCAGATATTATATCCTCCTCAGATGTTGATGGGCTGGTCTCTTCAGTATCGGTATTGACAGCGGGCAGTGATGGAACCACGCTCTCAGTGTCTGATACTGGCAATGGAAGACTGCCAGCTATTTTATCCTCCACAGATGTTGATTGTATGGTCTCTTCACTATTACTAGCGACAGCGGGCGGTGATGGAACCACGCTCTCAGTGTCCGACACTGGCAATGGAAGGATGGCAATAGCTGTATCCTCCTCTGGCGCAGGCTGGATGGTCTCTTCTGTAGATGTAACAGAGAACATAAAATTAATATTGTATATGATCAGTAATAAATAATACATGAAAATGGATTTACAATCCAGAAACAAAAAAGGAAAACTAGTAACAAAATCTCCAAGCCTAGAACTTTGTTTCAGTGTATTAATTGTTAGTCAAGATTTACATATTATAATAACAATGGCTCACAATAATACATTGAAACCAGGTTTAATGTTGAAGAGGACTGGCATCCAATGAAAATAATGAACTTCAGGTAGGTATACGTAATTTAATCTGTGTGTACTGTATATGTTATAAGATGTACATCTACATTATGATTGTTACAATGGATGTACCTGTCAAGCTCGGCATAGAACCAAAACATACAAACTATAACACAACAAATAAACAAGCCAAATACCGATCCTCAGAATGGTCGGGTAAATGGTAGAAAGCCTCGGTGAAGAACAGGAGAGATACAGATAAACACTATAACCAGCCAAAGACAAAGGATACCAGAGATCAGAAGAAGCCCCTGGGCGGTTTGCTATTTAATGCGAGACATGTTAGACATACACTTACCTTGTTTTTTGGAGAAGAATTTCCTAATTGTCTGAAGTTTTGGCCTTTTCTGGATGAAAGGACTGGAAAATGTTACCTATTCCAAAATAAACCAACAGAGTTAACTGTGAGAAGTAAATGATAATATCCTCATTGTGCCAAACCAACATATAAACAGACACACAAATTGAAAATAAACAGCTTCAAATCTCTTCTTCTACAGCTAATCACAATAAGCAAAGCCCTTCATTTACGTAAACAGTTAATCAGTTGATACAGTGTCCTTTATCTCAAAATGAGAACATTTCTAAAGATACTATAAGCTGCCATATAAGTAATATGACGTATATTGAAGGGTTTATTCGCTAAACACCGAATTGTGTGAAATGAAAGTTAAGCTAAAAAAGATGTGACAATAGCTGACTTAGGGAATCATTTCAAATCACCTATTTTTGCCTAAAATGTGGCATTTGATCAATAGATTTCACAGTGCCCTTATATTTGTAAACTTTGGTAAATCTGTAAAATTGGGGAAAAGAAAATTCACCAGCTTTTAATTGTACAGTTGTGTAAATGATTCGTCTGTCTATTTCCTAAATTATTAAATTATAATAGGTAAATAACTATAAATTGATAGTGGCCAGAGATTGGCTCTCACCTTGATGAAAAGGGTGCCCTGTGGCTCCAGCTGTAAGCACAGTTCCTGTTTCCGGGTCACCAGGAATTCTTCCAACTTCAGTGTCTTTGTGGCACACAGTGATCTCCGATCGTGCCAATATAGAAAGAATTCCAGCTCCCGAGACTATGTACAAATTAAATGAGCAATAGTTATTTAAAGGAAAAAAAGTTTTCTTCTATAAACCCTTTTATTACCAGGAATGTATATTTCTGACCAATCATGTTGTCATCTCAAACCATTTTCACACATTTTAACCACATTTACCATTTTCACATTAAAAACTGACAAACTATTTTCCATCAATACGTAGAGGATGGCAAATGAATAGATATAAACTTGTCACATTCTTGGCCCATCACTAGCCACACTACTAGTCTTCCATGTGTGGGCTTGACACGGCAGGACTTGCTCACTGTGAGAGATTGATCACAGTTCATATCAAGTTAGGTGTACAGAGCATTAAGCAGACCCAGACACGGTGAGTATGTAAACTTATAATCAGTCTGCATCTATACATATTCTATCCACATGGCAAGCTCATGTATTGGGGAAAGCAGGCAAATAAAAAATGCTATTAGATAATGCTTGACAAATCACTACAACCAGAATCCGTAGTGGCTAACAATTTCTACCAAATAACTAGAAAATGCAATATATCGCTGATTTTTTTTTAATACAATCTCATAACAATTTCTAATGAAAGGTAAACCCAATGTATAATAATTCTAAATTCATAACTGGCTGAAGACACATTAAGGTCCTAAAATGTTTAGAAATAAGAGTTCCAGTTATACTGGCTTAGACAACTCTTTACAGCATTTGCAGATTTATGGATTAGTATAAATTCTTCCTGGGGCCACCAATGGATGTTAATTATGTGTGTAATATTCCTACTAACAGAAAATAAAAATAATAATAATACAGGCATCCACTTAGCCTGAAAACTATCATCAAGATGGGATTTTTTGTCCCTATTTTCCCTTACGGCAATATTTCTGAAAATCGTTTTCTCTTTCTAGGGTGAATATACCTGAGTTTATCTAAATTCGTACCTTATTTAACTCCAGTTTAAATGTCTCATTCCAGGATGGATTAGACACAGTTTTCCAACTGGTTGAACCCACTGGTACCTGGTCAATTTTCAGCTGAGCACGGACCTCGTCTGTAAGGAAATTGCAGGAACTCAACTTAACAGGATAAGAGCGTTTTATTCTAAAGAACATTTCCTATTGATCATGTAATCAACACACGGCCACGGTAAAAATACAGCTGGCAATATAAAGCTTCATCTATTACCTTTAACCAAAGCTCTAGGAGTTTGATTCCCCCCATGCTTGCCACTCCTAGCTGTAAATACCTTGATATAACTGTTTATCACATCTCCCTCCCTAGGCCCATTTCCTATTCCATCTCTACTGCAAGTCTCTACAATTCTACTCGGCTCAACCCACCCGCCCCTCCTCCCGCCCACCCAGGTTCCCCCTAAATCTATAGCATGCTCCTCCAGCTGTTTAAAATTCTCACTCACTTGCATCTTCACTCCCTCTATATTCTACCAATAGCTGCAACTCTGTCTCCTTATTTAGCCATCACTTCCAAATTTCCCCTGCCACCTCTTGTCTCAAATCCCCACGGTATGCTTTAGATTGTAAGCTCACGGGCTATCTACCAATGCACTTTGTATAAAAGAGCTTAAATGGCAAGATTTCATCTTACGGGCAGGGCCCTCTCTACCTTTTGTAATTGTCTGTGTATATTGTATGTTCTCCACTAATTGTACAGCGCTGCAGAATTTGTTCGCGCTTTATAAATAGCAGTAATAAATAAAAATAAAATAAATTCAGGGAGTCTATTCTCCTGCACACCCTTACCCCCCCCCCCTGAAAAAAAGGAAAAACTTGTAGTTGGCCAGGTGATATGGTTGGAATATAAACAAGGAGATATATGTGAAATAAAATAACACAAGAACTCCTTAACGAAAAACATGTAAAAAATTATATTTTTGTCCTCTGCCTTTTTTGTTTGGTGAGTAATGTGGAGAATGGAGTTTGAATGATGAGTAAGTCCCAGTTTCGATGTGGTAGAGTAATTATTATTATCATTTATATATTCCGCAGCACTTTTACAATTATATAATTGGGGGTCGACCTGCAGCCCCCCAGTACCGAGATATAATTATTCAGGTTGATTTTCCTTTGAGTGGCTAAGTGGGAGAGCAGAAGTTCGATACCCCAGATATTGAGTTCTGTTATTGAGCGTCACTGGACACATAATGGGAATTGTAAGATAAAAATCACTGTACTGGAAAAGCCAACAGTCTCTTGGATGTTCTGACTGCCGACACGGTTGTTTTTTCTGATCCGGCTCATTAATGAGAATCTTCCTTGACGTGTCCTCCTTCCTGGGAGAATATCTGACGGGTCTTTTAGTCTGCCAGGTACATTCTCCAGAATATTGTGACAGCCCTTTACTTTCACTTTCAGGGTACCTGTCAAACAATCAGAATTTATATTGTAACAATGACTATCACATTTTCACTTGTGTCATCACGGGAATATATTCACTCTCCTCTCACCAAATGTTCACTCAATACATTTCCTACAATAATCAAATATCAGATTCCTTATGGATTCCACCACCCCTCTATCATCTCTGTAAACCGGCATATTTATAGAAAGAAATAGACCTTCAGCAACCATGAAATATGCCTCTTATGTTAAAGGGAACTCCATGGTTGGTCTAAGTAGGAAACACAGAATATTCAATAATAAGGCAGCTTTTACATCTTTATCGGATATAAACCAATCAAAACAGAATTTACACACAGATAAAAACTCAGTAGCTTCACATAGTCCCTGCTCGATCCTCAAACAAGGTTTATCTCACTTTTGCCATTAGAGAGGAAACCTATATTATTTGTAGATATTTCTGAACACACACAGGAGTAATTCAGAACCAGAATGTAACAAGTCCACGCTACACAAGTTCTAACCAACAAGGAGTGCACTTCTGGATTAACCTTTACACTTAGGGAGACTCTAAGAATATGCAAATAATGTAAAACAGAATTTCATGAAAATACTGGGATTGGACAAATCCTTAGTAACATGACAACTACACATGTTCAGATTATACATGGTGACTGTAACAAAACGTGTAACAAAAACACCCCAGTTAACCAGTATAATGGCTGCTTATATACATATGTGAACTCAGACTATTTGTTGTTTTACCTTCTGACCATGGCCCTGGGATATATGGCATTTGAAAACACTATTTGTGCCCTGTGACAAAACTGGAGATTGTGCACAAATATGACTATTGTCCATATTTTTTATGATTCCCTTCATTTGTTGCACTGTTCCCCATGTGTTTCATCTGTTGGTCCGGCTGGATAGACTACCAGACAAACTGTGGAGTTACTGGGTGGCCACCATTTCATGTATCAGAGGCACATGGTGAGAACAATGGATGAAGCACATGATGAGAACAATGGATGGCGGCCATTTTAACTCACAGACACTGTTTGGACTTTTCTACACGGTGCCATCTCGCCGGTATTTGGTGCACAAAGACATCGTTCAGTAGTTTTAAACTATACAACAGGGGACACATTTAACAGTAATTATATGTGATATGTTTTATAATACTGTATTTTCCTGCCTGTGATAATTAAGTTAGTCTATTGTGTTGAGATAATTGTATCACAGGCAGAGGGGAGGATTTCTGATGTAATGAATGGGAGTGTTAGCTGTGTTGTAATGTGTTGATTGGTTTTTCTTCAAAACTCTGTGGGCAGTACTATGTTTGTAGAATCTGAATAAAAGAGGCTGTATGTGCCAGTACAGTCAGTTCTTCTTCACCCTTCAAAACGTAGCTGTGTTTCGTTGTTGAAAGGGAATTTGCAGCATAATCACTAGCTCTTTTCAGAGCTCTGCCTCTCTATTGCTCCAGGGATCCAGCGGATGGGACTTCACCTCTCCCCTACAACCCACCATCTTGCCCGGAGGAAGGACGTCGCCAACAGCGGATACCCCTCACTACCCCGGGTAGCTGTTACAGTGCTGTTACAGTGACTAAACTAATCTTAAAATATTATATATTTAAAAATGCTGATGACAGATAATGTGTGTGCTGGTTCCATAAAGTTATCATGTTAAAGGACCACTTTAGGCACCCAGACCACTTCAGCTTAATGAAGTGGTCTGGGTGCCAGGTCCATCTAGGATTAACCCTTTCTGCTGTAAACATAGCAGTTTCAGAGAATCTGCTATGTTTACCTATGGGTTAATCCAGCCTCTAGTGGCTGTCTCATTGACAGCCGCTAGAGGCGCTTCCGCGCTTCTCACTGTAATTTTCACAGTGAGAAGACGCCAGCGTACATAGGAAAGCATTGAGAATGCTTTCCTATGGACTGGCTGAATGTGCGCGCGGCTCGTGCATTCAGCCGATGACGGGAAAGGAGGTAGAGAGTCCCCACCGCCGGTGGAGAAAAGGTAAGGGATTAACCCCTTCCTCTCGGCGGGAGGGGGACCCTAAGGGTTGGGGGGACCTAGAGACGCTATAGTGCGAGTATGTTTTCCTGGCACTATAGTGGTTCTTTAAATGTCACCAGTCACCTTTAGATTTGCATTTACGTCATACACAATAAACTCTGCTGGAATATCAGTAGACTACCTGCATGATCACACCAGACTTCACATAGATGGACACATGCTCTGATACTTCAATGTTAAATATGTTTTTCTTGTTTCCTGCAATGACAGATCTTTCAGGGACAAAATAACTTACCCGTTAGTGCCGCGGGCTTGGATATGTTAGAATTAAGGGACAATTCCTCGGTGGTAATACTCTTCCTGGGATGGCTATCAGGAAGTTCTTTCACTAGTTCCTCCATAGAATATTTAAGGAGGTCCAGCTTTTCATTTGCCTGATGTAATATTGATTGAGCCTGTTAAAAAAAAAAATTATGGTAAATAGACTTTATCTGCTGGCAAAAATGTCTGGAAGTTGCTGTCCAACACAAGCTGATGTCCAAGGTAAGACACACAAGTCCAAATACTGGGTGGGTCGTACTTGCATGGCATTTATAAATGGTTAAAATTCTATATAGTGCTCAGAGTATAAAAACTCAGGATTAATCACTAAAATCTGAACTGCAAATATTAAAATTAAAATTAGTGATTTGGAGAAATTCCATCTCGTGTTTAGTCACTGTGTGTCTATGTTTATCTCAGTTTTGTAATTCAGGTTTTAATTCCCTACAAGTCAGAGTTTATTGAAAAAAACCTGTAAATAACTTAAATGCTGAATGTAAAACAAAAGACCAGGTAGCACGGATTTCCAGAGATTGAAGAGGATATAACGGCAGATCAATGCAGAACATACATGTTATTGGCTTTTAATAAAACTAATGGGAATTAAACAATTGGGAGGATTTTAATTAAAACCATTATAGAGACAGAATCAAATACAGAACAAATGGCCCAACAAAGACTTTAAACAATATAACAGATAATATAAATTTATAATACAAATTTGTTTGCGCTTTATAAAGAATAATAATAATAATAATAATAAACCATGGCTACTTGGCTAATGCCAACAAACTGTATTTCCCAACCCCGGACAGACATTGAAAGCCCATTATTCGTTCTGGGTAAAATGGCTAAAAGAATAAACTTTATAACTGACCTCAACGAGTGGCTTTCCATGATCTAATGCCTTGATGGCACGTTTGGCTCCTTCAGCCACGGCACGCTC
>CAKOES020000538.1:14180-24462 GCA_933207985.1 Pelobates cultripes
CTGTCCCATAGTGTTCTTTTCCCCCCTCCCTTGTCCCATAGCACAGTATTCTTGACTTTTCATGTTATCATTACTATCTTTCATTGTGATATATAATCATCTGAATTGTTAATGCACGCATGTCTGTAAAACTATGCACTCGGCCGAAAACTAGTCATATTTTCAGAAATTTAAATTTTAATATATATATATATATATATATATATATTTTTTTTTTATTTTTTTTATTTCGGAAAATATGACTAGTTTTCGGTCGAAACTGGATAGGACCATTTTCGGCCGGAAATTTTGGCAGCCGAAATTACGGTGCATCCCTAACTACAATAAAAGGATTAAAGCTTACCTGGAATACAGTGCCAAGCCAAATCCTCCAAAATCACTTCTCTACCTTCTCTGATGTCACACCACTTTGCCCTCTTTAAATTTTTCTCATAGATTGTTGGACAAGTGTCCTCATATAGTGAGATGGCACACCTACAAGTGAAGAACCTAATTATGTCTTGCCAGCATGATGATGACGACGACGGTAACTTTTGCACAGAATTAACATTAGTGGGCCCAGATCAAACTGGGCTGTCGTGTGCAGGAGGGATCATTTCACCCATGCAAAAAAATTACAGATATCTCAGTATAGGCAGCATTTCAAAATGAAAACACTGTGGCAGGAGGTGGCCATGGTAGTTGGAGTAGCCAAAATATTATTATAAATCCTGGAAAGTTCCTCTTTAACCTCTTAAGGACCAAACTTCTGGAATAAAAGGGAATCATGACATGTCACACATGTAATGTGTCCTTAAGGGGTT
The DNA here is from genome assembly GCA_933207985.1 of Pelobates cultripes. Classification (NCBI taxonomy): domain Eukaryota; kingdom Metazoa; phylum Chordata; class Amphibia; order Anura; family Pelobatidae; genus Pelobates; species Pelobates cultripes. Next base: position 14,984 of record CAKOES020000538.1, read on the forward strand.
AAATATACCATAAAAGAACATGTTTTGAGCTTTCCCAAGACACTTTGCGGAGATGTCTGGGTCTTTCAGAGGAAAGAAAAGTATGACCTATCCAAGTACACAAAGATAAGACAATTTCATGCCAACCTTTCCATATCGCAGAAGCATGTTTTGTTTGTTTTTAGAAGATAGAAATCATTGCTTATGTCAGAAAAATCAAACCGGGGGGACTAAGTAAGGTTTGTTGATTTTAAACTTGAAAGACCCTAAATGCAAAAATCAACAAACCCATGTTGTTGTTGTTGTTGTTGTTATTTTATTATTTATATAGCTCCAGCAAATTCTGTAGCACTGTACAATGGGTGGACTAACAGACACGTAATTGTAACCAGAAAAATGGACGCACAGGAAAAGAGGGGTTGAGGTCCCTGAGCTTACATGCTAGAGGGAGTGGGGTATAGTGACACAAAGGGTATAAGTAGTGGTAATGAAATAGGTTGCTAGAAAAGTATTCACTGAGCACTTAGTTTATTAACATATCTAGTAAACAGTGCTATCTCAGCCCAGGAAATCTACCTAAAGGTAATTGAATGACCACAAAAGCCACAATATAGTATTGCTGAAAACAAAAAACAAAACAAAAAAAAAGTGGTACTAAAGACGGTGAATTTGACATGTTTTCTGGAAATTAGTAATGACATAGTCGTTGTAGGGGAGGTTGGTGGTGGGAGACAAGGATATATTTTTAAATTCTAATTTAGTTTGGTGCTTCTCAAAGCAGCTACCTTTTTATAACATAAACGAGGAGAGGATTGTGTCCCCCAGGCAGTGGCGTCTCTAGGATTCATTTTTAGGGGGGGCACATGGAGGCCAGGGACAAAAGTAAGGGGGCACATTTAACCCCCCCTCGCCACAGTTTGACCCCGCCCTGTTGTATGTTAAGCCCCGCGCCCGACACAATGTGTTTTGTTTTTTTAATAATCCCTGGTGGAAAATAATGAATCCTCCACCAGGGATTATTAAAAAACAAAACACAAACACATCACCCTTGATACAGTGCCATAGTTGCCAACATTTGAAAAAAAATTTCCAAGGACATTTTGCAGCACAGCTATCAATTACTGTCTGGGTATAATATCCCTGGACAGTCAGTGCTCTCTGTATAATACAGGGTTGGGTGTATAATAAATTGGGACACTCAGTGCTCCCTGTACAGTGCTGCTCTCTGTATAATACATGTCTGTTTGTGTATAATATCCCAAGACAGAGAGCAGCTTATACAGGGAGCACTGACTGTCCGGGATATTATACAGGCACAGGCCTGTATTATACAGAGAGCAGCACTATACAGGAAGCACTGACTATACTGGGATATTATATACACACAGGTCTGTATTATACAGATAGCTGAGCATATACCCCATGTCCCAATCTCTAGACTACTAGTACCTGTCAACAGCAGCTCCCAGACACGTGTAACAGGGCTAAAGTGTGCGGCAGCTCACGCAGATGATTCAGCGGTAAAGTGCACTCGCTTGCAGAGCCAAACTGGGAATCCAAAGCAGCCCTGGAAAAAAAAATGTATGCCATTCCTACAAGTCAATATATATACACACACACACACACAGACTGCTGAGCAGTGGCGGATCCAGAGTCTGATCTCGGGAGGGGCACTTGTAGATTATTTAAAGAAATAATCAAGACACAATAACCACTACAGCTCAGTGTAGTGATTATGGTGTCAATAGTGCCGGGACCCACTCCCAGAGTAAGTAGTCAAACTTACCTGAGGTCTGCTGGGAAATGAGGCTGTAGTAGGGCATTGGAGCAGTGGTGTGTGTGTGAGTGGTGCAGTGTGTAAGGGGTGCAGTGTGTGTTTGAAGGTTGTATGAGTGAGGGTGGCAGTGTATGTGTGGGACAGTATGTGTGTGTGTAACAGTTGCAGTGTACGTGTATGGGGCGGTAGTGTACGTGTATGGGGGGGCAGTGTGTGTATAGGGGAGGCAGTATGGGGGGAAGTGTGTGTGTGTGTGTGTGTGTGTGTGTGTGTGTGTGTCTTTAGAGTGGGTGAGTCCATACACACACAGACAGACTGCTGAGTCCAAACATACATACATACATACACACAGACTGCTATGTCCATACATACACACAGACCAAGCCTACCTGTCACTGGAGGCTGTTGCTGAGGGGCAGGCAGCCATCTTCTGCAACAGCATGGTCTGCTGCTTTACGGCGGGGTGGGGCTTATGTGAGGGAGGCGGGACTTCGTTTGGGCGCGGGGCCTGTGCCGGGGAGCCTGTCAGTGCTCCTTCCGGCCACAGACAGCCCCCAGCACTGCATTCCCTCGGGCTGTCACAGACTGTTACAGCCCGAGGGAATATAATTGAAACACATGGCCAACTTTGGCGAGCAAGTTGCCGGCATTTGGGGGGGGGGGCACAACATAATGTAGGGGTCCCCTCTGGCCCCCCCTAGCGACACCACTGCCCCCAGGTAACTGTTGGTAGAGGGTGTTGGGGAACAGAACTTGGCCTTGCACTTCTCTATTAGGTAGCACAGTGATCTCTTCTATAGACATCTCATGCTTGTGTGAGAGTGTACCAGTGACTCTGATAAAACCTCCTGGAGTTAAATGATTGTCTGTAGAAGAATACAGATCAGATGTTTGGTGGCCTCTGCAAAAAAAATGTAAACATTAAAGGAACACTCTAGGGTTCTGGCTGAGATGATCAATTCTGATATTAGCCATGGAGGCGGATCGGGCTGGGGCCAGCGCCGGCAGACCCACGCATTGCTAGAAGAATGGTGAGTGTTAACACTAAGGGGGGCATGTGACCTAACTAGTTTTTTTACACTGTAGGGTCAGGAATACACATTTGTATTTCTGTCCCTGTAGTGTTCTTTTAACGGAAAATGAAGCAAAAATGCAGCAAGAAAACTCTACTGATGCTGCAAATAAGAATTTACTTTTTCTTTTCTTTTTTTTTTCTCAAAACACATTCATTTCCGAAATGTGGCTGCAATCTAAACACGGAAAGAACCCCTCCAAGTGATCAAAGATAAACACAATGTCTTCATGCAACTTGTACTGGGGAGATGGCTCAGCGGTTTGCACTCCAGCTACAATGTCTGTCACATGTTTAATTTATAGCAAAGTCACCTTAGCCTTTCCTCCTGAGATTGATTGATTGAAATAAGTACCAATAATATCTAGACCCAGTATGTACTTGAATACCGTTGAAAGCTAAATGTATGTTTCCCGGTAATTATTATGTATTATGACAACATGGGTTTACTTCAGGGAGATCATGCCTAACTAATCTTATTGATTTTTTTTTTTGATTGGGTAACTAAAATTATAGATCAGGGTGGTGCAGTAGATATTGCTTGCCTAGATTTCAGTAAGGCTTTTGACACTGTTGCACATAGAAGGCTTATCAATAAACTGCAATCTTTAAGTTTGGATTCCAATATTGTTGAATGGGTAAGACAGTGGCTGAGTGACAGGCAACAGAGGGTTGTAGTTAATGGAATATATTCGAAGCTTGGACTTGTCACCAGTGGGGTACCTCAGGGATCTGTACTTGGACCCATTCTCTTTAATATTTTTATTAGTGATATTGCAGAAGGTCTTGATGGTAAGGTATGTCTTTTTGCTGATGATACTAAGATATGTAACAGGGTTGATGTTCCAGGAGGGATAAGCCAAATGGCAAATGAATTAGGTAAACTAGAAAAATGGTCAGAATTGTGGCAACTGACATTTAATGTGGATAAGTACAAGATAATGCATCTTGGACATAAAAACCCAAGGGCAGAGTACAGAATATTTGATAGAATCCTAACCTCAACATCTGAGGAAAGGGATTTAGGGGTGATTATTTCTGATGACTTAAAGGTAGGCAGACAATGTAATAGAGCAGCAGGAAATGCTAGCAGAATGCTTGGTTGTATAGGGAGAGGTATTAGCAGTAGAAAGAGGGAAGTGCTCATGCCATTGTACAGAACACTGGTGAGACCTCACTTGGAGTATTGTACACAGTACTGGAGACCGTATCTTCAGAAGGATATTGATACATTAGAGAGGGTTCAGAGAAGGGCTACTAAACTGGTTCATGGATTGCGGATAAAACTTACCAGGAAAGGTTAAAGGATCTTAACATGTATAGCTTGGAGGAAAGACGAGACGGGGGGTATATGATAAACATTTAAATATATAAAGGGAATCAACACAGTAAAGGAGGAGACTATATTTAACCCCTTAAGACTGGAGAGCGTACTATTACGCCCTATTTAGGCGGCTCTAAACACCGCCGGGCGTAATAGTACGACCTCCGGTCTTTTCTTACTTACCCGGTCGCCGGCGGTCCCACGCCGGCGATCGCGGTTGGGGGGACTCCCAGGAAGCCGCCCGTGGCACATCCGACCCCCTGGAAGCCCCCCCGGCCATGTGAGAGTGAGGTCCTTGCGAGGACCTCACAATCACATGGCCGGGATAGCTGCCTGCTGTATTGCCAGCAGGGGGGGCTGCCAATAAAATAAAATTTAAAAACGTTTAAGTGTAAAAAAAAGAAAAGAAAATATATACTGTGTGTGTGTGTGTATGTATGTATGTATGTATGTATGTATATATATATATATATGTATATATATATATATATATATATATATATATATATATATATATATATATATATATATATATATATATATATATATATATATATATATATGCGCACACATATACTGTCTAGGTGTATTTTACTATTAATATATATACACATAAGCAATATCCTTGCACTCACGCTTTTAAAGTCTTGTACTAAAATTTAAACAGTACAGTTGCCGGGTGCCTGTCCCTTTAGGGATTAAATAGTATATACAAAAATAGAAAAGTAGGGGCTGCACTCACGGTCTTGGTATCAAAGTAGAAAAATTAATTTTATTCCATGCGTCACAAACGACGTTTCGGTCAACACAGGAACCTTCCTCAGGATAAAGTGAAGCACAAATACAAGTGACAACTGTAACATATATATATACACATACTAATAAATAGGTAATGACTTACCCAGGTGAAATTCATATCGCCCGGCGTTCCCCAAACGTAACCGCGTATATAGACTGATACTGATTAAATATATATATAATTATTATATATATATTTATATATAATATATAAAAAAATTAAATATGTAAATACGTTAAAAAATAAAATTAAAAAAGGTATTGCAAATGGGGTATGTCCAGTCTTTTTTAGTAGCCACTTAGTCACAAACACTGGCCAAAATTGGCGCTTTTTGCATTTTTCACACAAACAAATACTAACACTAACTTTGGCCAATGTTTGTGACCAAATGGCTACTAAAAAACACTGGACATACCCTATTTGCAATACCTCGGGTTGTCTACTATTGCTAATGATATGCCATTATGGGTGTAAATTTCTTTTCTGGGCTACTATAAAGTTCCAAAGGCAACGTAACCAATCTGGCGAATTTCAATTTCAAATGTAACGTGCTATAACTTCCCAAAACGCCATAAAACCTGTACATAGGGGGTACTGTTTTACACGTGAGACTTTGCTGAATACAAATATGTGTATTTTATTGCAGTAAAAGCAAACAGTATTAAGACATTGACAGTTAAAATGTCATGTAGAACTAAAACAATCTAAAAAAAAATCTTATTTTCTCATATTTTTCATATTAAATTATGTTTCATAGCTAAATATTTGATATTAAATGAAAGCCCTGTTTCCCCTGAATAAAATGATATATAATAAGGGTGGGTGCATTTAATATGAAAGAGGTGAATTACAGTTGGACAGACATGTAGCGCAAATGCCAGGTTTTGTTTACATTTTGTTTTTGTTCACAACGTGTACATTTGGCTCCGTCCTTAAAGGGTTAAAAGAAGAAAAACTACCACAGCAAGAGGACATAGTCTTAAATTAGAGGGACAAAGGTTTAAAAATAATATCAGGAAGTATTATTTTACTGAGAGGGTAGTGGATGCATGGAATAGCCTTCCAGCTGAAGTGGTAGAGGTTAACACAGTAAAGGAGTTTAAGCTTGCGTGGGATAGGCATAAGGCTATCCTAACTATAAGATAAGGCCAGGGACTAATTAAAGTATTTACAAAATTGGGCAGACTAGATGGGCCGAATGGTTCTTATCTGCCGTCACATTCCATGTTTCTATGTATTGTCTTTGAAAGTAGAACCAGATCATACAACTGGCAGTCTCTTTGGCAGCCCATAAATCTGTAATTTGTCACTGGGCCTTCTCCATCCCCTGTGGTGCTCAGTATATCGTTGTTGTTATCAACCACACATGCAGGTATTCTTCCTTCAATTCTCCCCCTTGCATTTTTTTGGCCTGTGCCAGTTTTCCATCCATAAATAAATAAATGTACATTAGCTGATTCGTGGCTGATACCCTGTTGTGTTTCACTATGAAAATGACTCAGTAGGGAGCCAGAGTTTCCATTGTTGTGTTAAGCAAATATTTATAATGACAAGAAAGTGTTCATCAGAACTTGTTTATACGCTGTCTGGCTCTCATCAGTTAATTAACCAATGGCAGTGCCCTTCTCTGGGCATTGTATTATTCTTTCTCTCTTACTCTTTATTTTTTTTTTTTTTATGACTAATTGTAGGAAGGGGAATTTGTTTGCTGTAAATATGTTCTAACTCCTCTTGAAATCACCTTGTGATTTATTCACCAAATGAATCCCAAACCAATGAATTTGCCCTTCTTTTGTTTTAGATCAATAGAATTTAATGTTTGTGAATTACACTTCTTGAAAGTCTTCCAATATGTTAGTTTCCCCAATTACTCTCTGCTTCTTGTTATACATGTTTTCGTTCCTTTGTTGCTTAATTAGCTTGCATAGAAATGGTACTGCTAATTATATGTCTGATTTAAGTAGAAAAGATTATAAAAAAATAAATAAATCTGTACTCTCATAAAATAGTTAAATATGTGTCAAGGCTGCACACAAACCTCTATCACTGAGGTAAAATCTTATTTGTATTATTTTCACCAATGTGTCAAAGTACACAGTGGTGTATTGTCGGACCAAAACCCTATTTCTGAACAGGAGATAAATAGGCTAACTGCGTTACTTTCTTTACTGTGTCATCTAAGATGCCCTGCTCCAGTGTATATGTTTTTGTGGACTGTTTTTATGGGGCACCTGTGTGTGGAGTGGTGAGGGGGCTTGGTTCAAAGAGCATTAACATGACTTCTACTACACAGAAAACAAAACTACGAACAACAAGGGGAAGCAGTACCCCAAAACGTTGCAGAAATCAAATGACCATTGCTTATTTAAAAAAATAAATAAAATAAAAATTACCAACATGATGAAAAATAAGACCAGATCTCTCCTTATTCTTGCTCTTCCAGTTACATGTAATACTAAATTTAAGAGCTGAAACGTCAGGGTTTTCGTTTCTACTGCTCTTGGTCAGTATAAATTTTTTATGGGTGTATGGAATTAGCACTTTATTACTATTGTGGTATTGGTACTATTCATGTGGTGTGCACTATTCTATGTACTTTTTTTATTTGATGTATTTCTTCAATGCCTGAATTAACGTTTTATGTGCAAACCTTGGTGTACCTTGGGTTCATTACTCTATCTAGTGTGTGTGTGTGTGTGTGTGTGTGTATATATATTATACATATATGTATGTATATCCGGTGTTGGAACGGATTTTTTTCCTTAAAGAGCACCCAGTTCTTTTTATACGACATTACTTCTCACCCACTTTCAGGTTTTTTTTTTTTTTTTATATATATATTTGAGTAATGCTACATTTTCTCAGAGAAATTTTATTTTGTTGACTATTAATGAGCTTTTTTGAGTGGACTGTTTAGCAAATGTGCCCAGTTTGTATATATGTCACAATGTTGAGACTCATCGTCTTGTAAGTATTGCACTCACTTTCAGTGGTGTGAGTCCTCCAGTTCTACATACAGTTCTAAACACAAAGGTGAAAAGACACATTGCAGACAGTTCGGTGAGTTCATTGAAGAACTTCCTGGCTTACTGTGGGGAACTTCAAAATTAATTTTGGTTTGGTAATATTTGAGGCTGTTGTGTGAAGTCTCCAAGTCAATTGAGAAGCACAACACTTCTTGGCAAATAGTGAGTTTAATATTAACATAGATGGCTTTGGTGATTCAGTTACAAAAAATATTCTATAGGAGGAGAAGTATGCTTTACCTTTGCTGCAGCGCTTTAGGGGTTAACTGCACGTCCCCCTTGTCCTTATTCATTAAAGTGCAGATTTCAATAGAAATTAGCACTTTTTATTAATTTGGGAAATACCCTGGTTATCAACTTACAGACATGTGGGGCTCCTCATTTGTTAAATCTAAAGTGATCGTTTCCATTGAGAAGTATTATTCTGTTTCCCTTTTTAGAAGCATTCTATTAGGCAGTCACCGCATTTGATTGACAAATTCTTGGCAATGGCCATGCATTAGCCAATTTTATCCAGAAAGGGGCAACTGTCTTCACTGGCTGTCTACCACAGGCGAAATACAGTGGTGAGGGAGGACTTGTCAATGGAAAAGGGGTCATTTTTTTCTTCTTTTAAGTTTTTTGGAGGGGTCTGGCATCAACGTGGCTAAAACAACACTCAAAACGTAAACCCTGTTTAACATTGGGGTGTTGCTTTAAAGCAATTCTGTCTGGTTTTACATAAGTAAAAGTCGTTACTACTATTTGTTTTGATTTGGCCTTCTTGTTGACTAAAGATGACAAAGGGTTGAGCTTTAGTCAAGCTCCATGTCCTTTGTCGTTGGATGTCAGGGCAATATTCGCCTACCTCCACCGTTGCGGCTCACCACAAATCTTAAATGTTGACTTTTGCATGATCACGAGATCCAACCGAGTTCTGTGTAAACACTGAGCATGCACATGATTTTGCGCATGCACTTGGCAATGGCAAAGAATTGCGTTTCAAGGCGATGCAATCCTTGCCACTTCATGAGCACGGAGCGGTATAAGACTCATTGGGATCGGCATATTGTAAATTAAGGTAAATTGTACTGGTCCCAGGGTCTAATAAAACTGGATGGGGAGGGGTGAGAGAAATGAATCCCTCGGCTGATGACCATAGGGTCCCATAAGTGACCGAGCCCATTTAAATGTGCAATGTACAGACCAGAGTTGGTTGACACCACTTTTTTAATGCATTACAAAAGATGCAAACATTAATAAAAATAAGATACTTACAGTGAGAGCAAACATCGCTGTATGGATCTTTAATACTGTTATAGATACAAACGGCAATACTTGCTTCTAACTGGTAAATAATACAAACTCTCGCATTTATTCTTTTTATCAATAAGAAGCAGTCACTGAGTCACATGCTGAGCATTTTCCCATACAAACTGATTCGGAGAGAAGTTCTTTCCAGTATGGGGAATTAATTAAATGTATATTTTCTTATCATCTCTCTCTTTCTTTCCCTATTGATG
>CAKOES020000539.1:0-24447 GCA_933207985.1 Pelobates cultripes
ATATTTTCTGATTTTAATTGCCATGTGTACCTTTCGTATGCCCATGTGAAACGTTTTACCATTTAGGGCCCACAGTGGTGTCATTTAAACAGATCATACCTCGAGTGCAGAGTGCGTTTAATCCGACTCGTTAATGTTAATTATTCACTAAACTTAGTGAAAACATAGTTGGCTTAAAGATGTTTTCTATTCAGGTTCTTGTGCCCCACAGTTCAAATTAACATTCAAATTACAATTAATAACAGATCACACAAGTGAATAGCCCTGCCAATGTCGTCTCACAATTTTTTTGTTATCTAAGAAGAAATAAAAATGCATATCAATGAAAAATGCTTTTCCTAGCTGTTATGGTATTGAAAGCCAGCTGTAATTTCCCTATGCACAATTAGCAATGCTAACTGCTGTATGACGCCCCTAGCTGTGTACACAGTTATCTTTTATAAGTATTATTCCAACTAGGTACTACTATACTAATCATCAGTCAGCTGTTAACTACTTTTCAATGCTTTTCCTGTGCCTAGTCAGGGTAACAAGATCTTTGAATATTTTATACTATAGTTAGCGATGTTACATTTGTATTCAAGTGTCCCAGATCAGTTAGATAAGCCAGTGCCTAGATTGAATGCTCCATAAAGTTTATAACGCATTGTGCCGCCAAGGTTTCGTTAGACCTGCTCAGCTAAACTAGGACCACATTTTAATTGTATACTCAGTGTAATGTGTAAACGTGGACAATCTCGACATAAATAACTAAAAAATGTGCAAGGATTTATGAAAACCCCATTGTTAAAAATGTTGATGATCAGCGTGAGGAATGCTATTGGGGCACCACATGCCTGCTGTTATGATTTTTTGCACTGCAAAAATAAAGAATTAAAAAAAAAAAAAGCTAGCGGGCTAATAGTTCGGACAAACCAGCTGTCAGACGCTAGGCAAGGGGGTGACTTTCTGACATTGGCTTCTTACGCTCAAACATGTCCTTGACAAACACCTGACTGTGGGCAGATGAGCGGGAACTGCTCAAGGCGAGAGACGGAGTGGCGGATGGTTGAGAGGGGGCAAGGAGGACAGCAGTGGTTGACGTGGCTGAAGATGCTGGACCAGGAGGAGGATGGCGGCTTTGAGTTTGTGTGCTGCTTGTACTCATGTGTTGATCCCATAGGCGTTTGTGATGTGCAATCATGTGCCTACGCAAAGCAGTTGTACCTAGGTGGGTGTTGGACTTCCCACGACTCAGTTTCTTTTGGCACAGGTTGCAAATGGCATCGCTGTTGTCAGAGGCAGACACACAAAAAAAATTCCACACTGCTGAGCTCTGCAATGACGGCATTCTGGTGGTGGACACAGCATGCGTTGATTGGCATGCTGTCGGGCTGACCCCGGGTGCCGATGCATGCTGTCTGACTGTGCCACTAGCTCCTTGCGACGACCTCCCCCTGCTTCCAACTCGTCTCCTCCTCCTCTCTGTCTCCCCATCTGAACTTTCGCCCTGTTCTTCTTCTTGCTGAGCGGGCACCCACGTGACATCCATGGACGCATCGTCATCATCAAACGCTTCACTTGTATCTGACAGCTCAGCAAAGGAAGCAGCAGCGGGTACAACATCATCATCATCACACCGTACATGTGTAATGCTGCCTGACTGAGACATATCCCTGTTATCTACATCCTCTGTCAATAATGGTTGCGCATCACTCATTTCTTCAAATGGATGTGTAAATAACTCCTCTGACATACCAAGTGAAGCGGCTGTGGTGCTAGTGTTGGTGGTGGCGGCAGGCGGGTGAGTGGTATCTTGAGAGGTGCCCGAAGCTAAGCTGGAGGAGGATGTTGCGTCAAGGTTCAGAGCGGAAGCTGTAGAAGATTGGGTGTCCTGTGTTAGCCAGTCAACTATGTCCTCAGAACTTTTCAAGTTCAGGGTACCTGGCCTCTGAAAACTGGGCATTATTCTAGGGCAAAAGGGAATCACAGCACCATGACCACGACAGCCCCTGCGGGGTGGCCTGCCTCTGCCTGTCATTTTTTTTTCGATTAGTGGTACTATGCGTGCAAGCTACTGTGACACCAGATGAGTGGCACTGTGAACTGGCAGAGGTTGGCAGAGTACACACTGTAGGCCTGACACACCCACTTGAAGACAACTAACTGCTATTCAATCTATAACAGTGAAAAAAGGTTTTTTTGTTTTTAAATGCACGCTATTGTGACACCAGATATGAGTGGCACTGTGAACTGGCAGAGGTTGGCAGAGTGCACGCTGTAGGGCTGACACACCCACTTTGAGACAACTAACTGCTATTCAATCTATAACAGTGAAAAAAGTTTTTGGGTTTTTAAATGCAAGCTATTGTGACACCAGATATGAGTGGCACTGTGAACTGGCAGAGTACACATTGTAGGCCTGACACACCCGCTTGAAGACAACTAACTGCTATTCAATCTATAACAGTGAAAAAAGTTTTTTGTTTTTAAATGCAAGCTATTATGACACCAGATATGAGTGGCACTGTAAACTGGCAGAGTACACGCTGTAGGGCTGACACACCAGCTTTGAGACAACTAACTGCTATTCAATCTATAACAGTGAAAAAAGTTTTTTGTTTTTAAATGCAAGCTATTGTGACACCAGTGAGTGAGTGGTGGCACTGGGCACAGTATCCACTGTGAGCCTGACACACCCGCTTTGAGACAACTAACTGCTATTCAATCTATAACAGTGAAAAAAGTTTTTTGTTTTTAAATGCAAGCTATTGTGACACCAGTGAGTGAGTGGTGGCACTGGGCAAGTGGGCACAGTATACGCTGCGAGCCTGACACACAGACGCTTGCAGACAACTAACTGCTATTCAATCTATTACAGTGAAATACATTCTTTTTTAAATGCAAGCTATTGTGACACCAGTGAGTGAGTGAGTGGTGGCACTGGGCAAGTGGGCACAGTATCCACTGTGAGCCTGACACAGAAGCTGGCAGACAACTAACTGCTATTCAATCTATTATAGTGAAAAAAATATTTTTTTTTAAATGCAAGCTATTGTGACACCAGTGAGTGAGTGGTGGCACTGGGCAAGTGGGCACAGTATCCACTGTGAGCCTGACACAGAAGCTGGCAGACAACTAACTGCTATTCAATCTATTATAGTGAAAAAAAATATTTTTTTTTAAAATGCAAGCTATTGTGACACCAGTGAGTGAGTGGTGGCACTGGGCAAGTGGGCACAGTATCCACTGTGAGCCTGACACAGAAGCTGGCAGACAACTGCAATTACATTACACAGAAAAAAAAAAGCAGACTGATGTTCTAGCCCTAAAAAGGGCTTTTTGGGGTGCTGTCCTTACAGCAGAGATCAGATGAGTCCTTCAGGACTGTAGTGGACACTGTATACACTAACCTAGCTATCCATTTCCCTATCAAATCAACAGCAGCTACACTTTCCCTCCTCTCACTAAACATGCAGCTTGAGAATGAATCTAAAATGGATGCTGTCCAGTAGGTGGGAAGGTCTGCTAGGGAGGGTGTGCTGCTAATTGGCTGGAATGTGTCTGCTGACTGTGAGGTACAGGGTCAAAGTTTACTCAATGATGAAGAATAGGGGGCGGATCGAACCGCACATATGTTCGTCGTCCATGGCGAACGCGAACACGCTATGTTCGCCGGTGAACCGCTCAGTGCATCACTAATTACAAAGTTACATAGCTGAAAAGAGACAAATGTCCATGAAGTTTAGTCGTTCTCACATTTGATTTTTGCTGTTGATCCAAAAGAAGGCAAAAAAAAAAAACAGTGTGAAGTGCATTCAATTGTGAAACAAACTAGGAAAAAATTTCTTCTTGACCAAAGAATGACAGTCAGATATTTCATTGGATCAAGAAGCTATTACCCCACTAATTAAATGGTATAGCCCTGTATATTGTTTTGCAAGTATTTATCCAATTGCTGTTTAAACATCTGTATAGACTCTGATAAAACTACCTCTTCAGGACAAGAATTCCACATTATAATTATTTCTCTTACGGTAAAAAAACCCTTTCCTTTGTCTTAGACTAAATCTCCTTTCATCCAGTCTAAATGTGTGACATTGTGTTCTATCTATAGTCCTATTTATGTATAGGTTTCCAGACAATGATTTGCCCTGAATATATTTGTATAATGCTCATATCCCCTCCAAAGTGCAATTTTTCCAAACAAAAGAGATTTACTTTTGTTAACCACTCTTCATAGCTAAAATGCTTCATTCTTTTTATCAATTTTGTAGCACGTCTGTGTACTTTTTCTAGTGATGAAGTGAGCTCTCAAGATGTAACTCAACTCACTTGCTACTTTCAATAGCTATGATGAACTCATATAATAAGCAGCACTTAAAAGGTACAGTCCACAGTTGTTAACTTTGTACAGTAGAGAGCTATCAGTTGGACTACAACTCTCAGATACCTTGATCATGACATCACATACAGCAGTATTTTGATCTAAAAGTGGAAACAATGTAGTTTAGGTTGGAGGGGAAAAGTAGTATAATAAAAAAAGAAAGAAAGAAAATAAAAAACAAAGCAAATAAATGGTTAATTAACTATTTATTTGCCGTGGAAGGGGCCCTAGTCACCTAGCTCTATAGATTTAGGAATACATATTTGTTCCTAGAACCCCTTAAGACCGCAGCCAAATGTAAAAGTTGTGATCAAAACAAAACGTAAACAAAACCTGGCATTTGCACTGCATGTCTGTCCAACAGTAATTCACCTCTTTCATATTAAATGCACTCACACTTATTATATATCATTTTATTCTGGGGAAACAGGGCTTTCATTTAACATCAAATATTTAGGAATGGAACAATTTAATATGAAACAAAATATAAAAAAATGGGAGAAAATAAGATTTTTGAAAAAAATGTGAATGTCAAAATACTGTTTGCTTTTACTGCAGTAACATACACATATTTGTATTCAGCGATATCTCACGTGTAAAACAGTACCCCGTATGTACAGGTTTTATGGTGTTTTGGGAAGTTACAGGGTCAAATATAGCGTGTTACATGTTTCAGTTTTTTCACATTGAAATTTGCCAGATTGGTTACGTTGCCTTTGAGACCATATGGTAGCCCAGGAATAAGAATTACCCCCATGATGGCATACCATTTGCAAAAGTAGACAACCCAAGGTATTACAAATGGAGTATTCTAGTCTTTTTTAGTAGCCACTTGGTCACAAACACTGGCCAAAGTTAGTGTTAATATTTGAAAATGCAAAAAACTAATTTGAACGCAAATTTTGGCCAGTGTTTGTGACTAAGTGGCTACTAAAAAAGACTGAACATACCCCATTTGCAATGGGTTGTCTACTATTGCAAATGGTATGCCAACATGGGGGGAAATTTCATTTCTGAGCTACCGTACGGTCTCGAAGGCAATCTGGCTAATTTTAATGTGAAAAAACTGAAACGCAAGCCTTATATTTGACTCTGTAACTTTTGAAAAAAAACAGTAAAACGTATCACAACAATATCATTAGTGTAAGTGCCATTTGTGTGTGAAAAATGCAAAAAATGTCACTGTCACTCACGATATTTCCGTCGTTGTAATACATTTTATTGTTTTGAAATACTAATATTTGTGTTCAGCGAACTCTTCCGAGTAAAACAGTACCCCCCATGTACAGGTTTTATGGTGTCTTGGAAAGTTACAGGGTTAAATATAGTGCTAGAAAATTTAATTCCCTGAACTTTCGGCCAGGGTTGTCAGGCAGGTCCAGCAAATTGTAATTAATAAAATGACCTAATTATGTAAAATTATTACATAAATATATATGTAGAATTATTATATGTGTATATATATGTAATTTTTATTTTTTATTTTTATTTATATATAGGTATATATAGTGATATATACGTATATACTTATGTATATAGATATATATTATTTCGTTCTACATGTATTTTGATATATATATATATATATATATATATTAATTTTAAAATACAGTTAGAACGAAATTACACATGTATATATATGTTTTATCTATTTATTTTATTTTTTTAATTTTATTTTTTAACGTATATATATATTTATTTTTTATTATATATAAATATATAATGAAAATTATATATATATTTAATCAATATCATTGTACGTGTATTTTGATTTTAATATATATATATATATATATAATTATGTATATATTCATATTAAAACACACTTAGACAGTGTATGTGTATTTATGTGTATGTGTATATATATATATATACTTAGATCATATATATAATATATATATGATCTAAGTATATATTATTTAATTTTACACTGTTTTAACATCTTTTTTTTATTTCCAGGCAGCAGGGGGAGTACCTGTCATTACAGGCAGTCCCCCTGCTGGCAATGCCTTGGACGGCTATGCCGTCTAGGTGATCGCGGGGTCCTCGCAAGGACCTCGCGATCACATGGCCCAGGAGGGCTGAAGAGGATGGAGGGGGACTCTCTGGGCTCCCAGGTAAGTCCCCATACCGTGATCACCGGCGTGGGAGCGACGGCGACCAAGTAAGTACAAAAGATCGCAGGGCGTTCTATGCCACCCTGCGGCGTTTAGAGCCATCTAAATAACGACGACATAGAACGCCCTGCGGTCTTAAGGGGTTAATACACAATATTTACAAAATTTAACATAGAACAGGTAAGAAATATATAATCAACCATTACAGGTGCATTCTGTTTTGAGATATGTAGAGAGGGATCTCTTAAAGGATTTTAGGCCTGGGGAAGATTTGAAAATGTGCGGGAGGTCGTTCCATAATTGCGGTGCTCTGTAGGAAAAGAAGGATCGAGCCACTTTCTTTTTGTATTGAGGTAGACTAAATAAAGTGCTGGTACTGGATCGGAGGTTATAGGAGGTGGGAACAGCTGGAGAGAGCATTCTGCTCAGGTAGGATGGGAGCTTCCCAGAAAAGCTCTTAAATACAAGGCTGGAAAGATGAAGGATGTGTCTGGATTCCAGCGACAGCCAGTTTAGTTCTTTTAGCATGTCACAATGGTGGGCCATGTAATTACATTGCAGCACAAAGCACCAGAATGAGTTATACAATGTATTAGTTTTATTAAGATTGGTTTGCGGTGCAGGTGTATATACTAAATCCCCATAATCAAAGATTAGCATCAGCATTTGCCGTACAATCTTTTCATTTACTGTAGGGCTTAGGCAGGATTTGTTTCTATACAGGGCACCTAGTTTTGGATAAAGTTTAGATGCAAATGTTTCTATGTGGGGGCTAAAGGATAGATTGGGGTCTAACAACATACCCAAGTATTTGAAAGAGTGGACTGCGGTCAGTGTTCTATTTGATTTTGTTTTGATGCATAGTTGGGAATTTTGTAATTTAGATACTGTTCCAAAGATTATTGTGACAGTTTGTCGGTGTTTAGGAAGAGTTTGATTTTTTTGTGATCCAATTTTCTACTTCTGTGAACTGGTCTTGGAGCACAGCCTCGAGCTGTGGTAGATCGGATTTGCTTGCATAGATTAGTGTCGTCTATTTACTTGTGTACATTTGAGGATGTGCAAACATTAGGTAGATCTTTTATAAATAATGTGAATAGTAGGGGGCCGAGAATGGAACCTTGGGGGACACCACACGTGACTGGGAGAGGGAAGGAGTCGCTGTCAGAAATGGACACATATTGTGATCGATCCAATACATATAATCGAAACCAGGTTAGCGGACGATCACCAATACCTGAGTTTTTTAGTTTGTGCAGTAGAATGTTGTGGTCTACTGTATCAAAGGCCTTTTCAAAATCCAGGAAAAGAGCTCCAGTTAGGTCTCCTTGTTCCATGACAGTTTGGATGTCATTGGAAACTTTTAAGAGGGCAGTTGTAGTGGAGTGATATTGGGCGATAGTTAGAAACCAAAGTAATGTCACCACTTTTATGGATATGCACTACTCTCTCAGTCTTTCAAAGTTTGGGTACGTATACAGACACCAAGGATTCGTTAATTAGGGCTCTGACACACGGGAGGAGGAGGAGGCCCACTAGTGGTGGGGAAGCAGACATTCTTTTGCCGCTCTAGACTGTTATCTCCACAAACACCTTTGCATAAACTGTGTATTTTTTAATTCAAAGTTTCTATGTAAAATATCTTCCTTTATTTCAGTTTGCTGTATATGTATAGTGATGTATGCACCCCCTTTATGCAGTACATTAGAGCCCTTATACAGGGAGTGCAGAATTATTAGGCAAGTTGTATTTTTGAGGATTAATTTTATTATTGAACAACAACCATGTTCTCAATGAACCCAAAAAACTCATTAATATCAAAGCTGAATATTTTTGGAAGTAGTTTTTAGTTTGTTTTTAGTTTTAGCTATGTTAGGGGGATATCTGTGTGTGCAGGTGACTATTACTGTGCATAATTATTAGGCAACTTAACAAAAAACAAATATATGCCCATTTCAATTATTTATTATTACCAGTGAAACCAATATAACATCTCAACATTCACAAATATACATTTCTGACATTCAAAAACAAAACAAAAACAAATCAGTGACCAATATAGCCACCTTTCTTTGCAAGGATACTCAAAAGCCTGCCATCCATGGATTCTGTCAGTGTTTTGATCTGTTCACCATCAACATTGCGTGCAGCAGCAACCACAGCCTCCCAGACACTGTTCAGAGAGGTGTACTGTTTTCCCTCCTTGTAAATCTCACATTTGATGGTGGACCACAGGTTCTCAATGGGGTTCAGATCAGGTGAACAAGGAGGCCATGTCATTAGATTTTCTTCTTTTATACCCTTTCTTGCCAGCCACGCTGTGGAGTACTTGGACGTGTGTGATGGAGCATTGTCCTGCATGAAAATCATGTTTCTTGAAGGATGCAGACTTCTTCCTGTACCACTGCTTGAAGAAGGTGTCTTCCAGGAACTGGCAGTAGGACTGGGAGTTGAGCTTGACTCCATCCTCAACGCGAAAAGGCCCCACAAGCTCATCTTTGATGATACCAGCCCAAACCAGTACTCCACCTCCACCTTGCTTGCGTCTGAGTCGGACTGGAGCTCTCTGCCCTTTACCAATCCAGCCACGGGCCCATCCATCTGGCCCATCAAGACTCACTCTCATTTCATCAGTCCATAAAACCTTAGAAAGATCAGTCTTGAGATATTTCTTGGCCCAGTCTTGACGTTTCAGCTTGTGTGTCTTGTTCAGTGGTGGTCGTCTTTCAGCCTTTCTTACCTTGGCCATGTCTCTGAGTATTGCACACCTTGTGCTTTTGGGCACTCAGTGATGTTGCAGCTCTGAAATATGGCCAAACTGGTGGCAAGTGGCATCGTGGCAGCTGCACGCTTGACTTTTCTCAGTTCATGGGCAGTTATTTTGCGCCTTGGTTTTTCCACACGCTTCTTGCGACCCTGTTGACTATTTTGAATGAAACGCTTGATTGTTCGATGATCACGCTTCAGAAGCTTTGCAATTTTAAGAGTGCTGCATCCCTCTGCAAGATATCTCACTATTTTTGACTTTTCTGAGCCTGTCAAGTCCTTCTTTTGACCCATTTTGCCAAAGGAAAGGAAGTTGCCTAATAATTATGCACACCTGATATAGGGTGTTGATGTCATTAGACCACACCCCTTCTCATTACAGACATGCACATCACCTAATATGCTTAATTGGTAGTAGGCTTTCGAGCCTATACAGCTTGGAGTAAGACAACATGCATAAAGAGGATGATGTGGTCAAAATACTCATTTGCCTAATAATTCTGCACTCCCTGTACATAATACACATACCAATCCACAGATCATATCTCACATATACATAGACACACAAATTAACATACAGGCACATACCATCACATACACTGGCACACAAAAACATAAAAAGTCACATACCAGGTTATTTACTAGAGTGACAATTGTCAGGAATTCTAGGTGTATTTCATAACTTGAAGCATAGCGGACTTTGAAATTCACTTTCCTAACAATTGTCATTCTAGTGAAAAACCTTGTCAGATATGAACTAACATACACCATCACTGTCATCACACATAGAGTCTCAAATATGCACAGAAACACATCTACACACATCATGTACACAGACACATCTCAAAATGCAGTCACAGTTATACACACATTAATACAGTTACATACATTCATAGACACAAAGAAACAGTTACATATATTAAAAGACACTAAAAGACACTAATTATTGCACAATTGACATCACAGGCGTGCACCACCCACTCCCTCCCCTCCTATCTTGCTCTTTCTCTGCTTTCTTCTTCTTTCCTTCGTCTCTCCCCCTATCTCAGGGGCACGATCATTAGAACATGATACAACTGTATGCCAGGCTTGTAATGTAATAGGGACAGGTAGATAAAGATTTTGTGCAAACCACCTTTGTCAAAAATACGCTTGAAGCCGCCACAGTGGGTGAAATGTGAGACACAAACGACCCATCACCACACGTAGCAAAAACGCTGATAATAGCAATGATTCGGCTCATTTCGATAATATCTGACAGAGTTGGAGTCAGATTCAAGATGCATAAAATGCTTGTAAACAATGCTAGATTGGTATATATTTCTTTTAAAAAAAAAATGCACAACCTATGTACACCTTGCCTGTGACGCTTCCTGTTAATACAATATGTTTATGGGTGTATACATCTGTATATTTGTCACTACTGCATTTAGCAAAAATAAAGAATTATAAAAAAATTAAAAAAAAAAAAAAGACACACAAAGTCATACAGAAAATCACAGACACAATCACATAAATACGTAGCCACACAATTGCAGATTCAGGGTTACAGACATACACAAACTGATTATATCTAGCATGTTCGTGGGTGAGTTAATAGAAATGGGGTTCAGGTGAGGGTCTATGACATGGTAGGTGGGTGGTGTTACACAGCAGACTAATGCTGATGTAACACCACCTAGACTCAGCAGCTTCTTTCCCAGTCACAGACTGGGGGAGTTTCTGTGGCTGGGAACTCAAGACTGTATTACAATGCAGCTCCTCAGTATCCTACTTTGCTCCAAACTGCCTCTGTTTCCATGCAGTTCCCCTTGTCTCTGGTGTCACCAAGCTACTCACAACCTGGTCGTCCAGTACTGGTCTCTAGTGGTCTAGAGGTGAATAGCAGGGAGTGCACTATATCGCTTTGTGTTGATCATAACTTCTCCCTTGTGGTTCCAGTATGTGACAAATGCTCTTTACCATGGATGTTTGCCATGAACTCCTGGAGGAGTGTGGAAGCTGGCCTCCTGCCCACCGACTATGGTCCGACTATTGGAGTTAACCTCCCCAGCTGCCATTAGCAACTTTCCCTCAGTGCCCCATATTTGGCACTTTCCCTTTTCTGAAATTGAACCGAACTCCTGCTCCCTGGCAGTCGTTTGCATGAAGAAACCCCCAAGTGTCCTCAGCGGTACTTCGATTTCGTATAACGACTGCCATGGAACTAATTTCGGCATGAGGACTTTGTGGTACCACGGTCACCACAGCTGTACTTAACCGCGAATGTTGTGGATTTACTTTCAGCATGAAGTGACCATGCGGTTCCCGGACAACAAGATCCGGGGTTTTGAATGACTTTGCAACCCATCAGGAGAGCACTTTGTGGAGTGAAGGTGCTTGAGACTAAGCGGCACAAACGCCACTAGAGAGCAAGGCAGAGCACCCCATATTGCGGCCGCAGGAGCTCACGAAAGTTGACCAACAAAAGCACCAAACACCCTGGAACTATTTTGGGCATAGGGCCATGTGTCAAAAATTTAACATGGTGGCGTTTCCCCTACACTGCATGCATCTGAGCGCTATTTGGAGAACTTGGGCATTTAGATCAGGGCTATTTGGGGATGTATTATTTGTGGGGTTATTGTATATATTTACAATATTTTGAGGTACTTTTATGTTTTTGTGTTTGCCTCTCTGTTCCTGGGAGATAATTAGCTTACCAGTCTTTAACACAATTATCTCCCAGGCACAGAAATCTCTGGGAGGGGCTTGTCTTGTATTGAATAGAGACCCCCTGCTGGGGGCTGTGTATAAAAGCAGGCAACTTGGCCATAATAAATCAGTTCATTTGTATCCTTCATCAAGTCTTGGCTGATGTTTAGGTAGCTCAGAGTTATAATGACTGCTTCACTTCAGAACCTGGGAGACTTTCAATGGATATACTCAGTAGGAATATAGAGGATCCATTACACAGCGTTTAATGTTGAGTGAGAGCGCAGGCTGGGAATCCCTGAGGCAGCACTCTGGCTCACTAACTGAGCAACGAAACCGTGAGGGAGCTGTTATTATGATCTGACTGCTCTAGTGGACCACCAGGGAATAATTTTTCATGCAATATGATGGACTCAGTTTGCGAGCTGTGTCAGCTGCCAGGACACCACTTGTTGTCATGGCCCCTTCTCTGACTGCACAGCTCACACACCCCAAAGGTGGGCCCTGAATATCCTGCTCACATTGTATTACTTTACAGAGTTTTGTGTCATCTGCAAACACTGAAACGTGCTTTTCAATGACTATTTCAAAAACATTTATAAAAATGTTAAATATTTAGAAGAGGTCCCAGAACAAACTCCAGAGGGACACCACTTACCACTATAGCCAGCTTAAAATTTTACCATTAATGGTAACTCTCTATAACCATCTTTAAGCCAAGGTTTTACCCAAGTGTAAGAATTTTAATCTAGACCAACAGTGAAATGGTTAAATTCTGTTAAGATGAATCATAAGCTAACAACGTATTTTGCAAGAATGTCACGTAGCTTAGTTTTTTTTAAATTACCTATGCTCACACCCCCTTTCATAGAGACTCCACCTTGCACATGCCCCCAGATACATTTTTTGATCAATGATTTGTTACATGCCTATATCATGATGTTTGCATATGCTTGTTCATACTGTTACTTAATAGTTGACAATATTTGACTGGTAATTAAGGAAACTCTGCCTAGACTTCTCTTTATTGTGTGTTGCTTTATAAACCGTGTTCTGTTTAATATACTTGGGAAATTCTCTGAACTGAGTTCTCTGTATGGTCTACATCATTGAGTGTTCTAGAGCTTGTGGCATGTTACGATCAGGATAGAACTCTGGTGATCACATAGCTGATGTTCTAACAAAACTATCTCGTGCTAGGTGCAGGTATTCGGGTTTAACCCCAATAAGACTTCATAATATCTACAATTATTTAAACATGAATACCACACTCAAGTCATATGTATGACAAGTAACAATTTGAAAAGTTTGTAGCAAAAATTGATTTATTGTTACCTTAAACTAGTATAAAAAAGAAAATAATACAGGCAATAAGTGGTCCTATCCAGATGCATTTGTTCTACACATAGAAAAATTCCATCATATGTACAGATACTATCTACAACCACTGGCAATCCCTCCATACACTCATTTGTCATACACAAGGTACAAAGTCATATTACATACTAATGTTTTGTACAGGACTGTAAAAGCAGGAGGGTATTCCGTGGTTCTAATGAGAGAATGGAGAGGCAAATCTTCCTCTGTTAAAACGACCATGTTATAACAATCCTCCTGATGGACAAATCGATTCATCAGCGGCAAATGAGCGTGTGCTTGGTCAGCTTAACCGGCAGTCCATGGGCTGCGCGCTCGGGACAACCGTGTCCCTTCTAAGGTCCTGCAATCTGACAAGCGGAGACAGTTAAGTTTATATATCCATAATTGGCGGCTCAGCCGAACTGCATCCGCCCCGCCATTACTTCCGCCTCAGCGTGGTGACGTCAGCGTGCGTCATTGTGTCCCATGCATTCAACTAAACTTTATTGTTCATACTCTTCCAGACACACCACCATAAAAACATGAAAGTTTAGACTAATCTGTAGTATCTGTTTATACAAGATTAGTAGGTGGTAAACATATTGGTCCTGTTAATAGACACCTATCCTGGAGATGCAGAGAATACTGTTACAATGTGTGCCAAGCAGAAATGATATCAGGGGCAGTTATAAAGTATTCTAACATATCTGTATGAGTAAATTCGACAGGTGATCCTGCCTCAATCTATATACAAGCAAAAAAATTATATACTAACAAAATATTTATATACAAGTAAAAAATTAAACAATGAACATGAAAGAATAAACAAACAAAAAAGTAACAAAAAAAAAAGATAAATAAATGAAGGATTTACAATCTAGACCAAGACTCTAGCATATTAGTGTTCACTAAATATGAACCCCAAGCAGGGGAAACCAGACTTATTGCTCACCTGCAGCAGATGATCAAGGAGAAAATAAAGGGAAACCATAAGAGAAGTATATTTGTATAAGAGCCAGTCGAATAACCAGCTATGAAAAATGAAAAGAAACACTTGTCAAAGCCCAAATCCATGCAAAATAAAGTAAAATACACATTACCCATGACTATAACTTAGCCGCCATGTAGTTACCCAAGGTATCCCCGGGCACTCGACGTGAGGAACCCTGTGCAGCTGGCAGGTAGCAAACCCATAGGGTCAAGTTGCTGGCAGAAAAGAGCAGCGGACCAATGCTGGTCTAGAGGAGCCACTGTATACTTCTACTTACTTCTTTATAAAATGCAATTAAGCTTTTCTGACCTGATCTATGTTTCATAAAACTATGATGATTTTTTCTAATAACAATGTTCTTCCCAATGAATTCCTGAATTCCTTAATAACCTTTCAAAACTCTTTCCCAGCCACAGAAGTTGAGCTCACGGGTCTATAATTTCTAGGTAAATAATGTAGCAGAAGCATTAAAAAACGTGTTTCAGTAATTGCACATAACACAAATCATGGATATAAATTTAGAGTAGAGTGTTGCTCTGTTGATATGTAAAAACAATTCTATGGACAAAGTACAGGTTCGAAGAGAATTAAAACTCATTGCAAAAAGCAATTATTAGCAAAATAATTATTATTATTATTCTTTTTTTAAAACAAAAAGGATAACAAAACGCTTAACCAAGTGACTCTAACTTAACTAGGCATTGTACCTAATGTATGTGGGTACGTAGAGTGCCCCTGCAAATACAATCCAACCAAGAAAGTGGATATTGACCTTTTACTAAATATTTTTTTTAAGAAGCAGAACAATCTAGGAAATAATCCCTGTAAAATTTGTTGTTAATTCCAGCATCAGACATTGCCTGCAAACAGGCATAAGCTTTCTGTAATGGGACACATATTTACTCCTCTCACAATAATAAAGCCTTAATAATACCAAAATCATTGTATAATTACCTCCAGCCTTGAGTCTATTTATTTGAAGCTGCTCTATATCCTTCACTACCACTGAGCTCACATTTATTTAATCCCAATTCAGAAACAAAAAGTAACCCTTTAAGTGTTGATTATGAAACTGAAAGTGGGAAACCACAATTCTATGCGGCAAGTCTATACTCTACACAAAAATAAAAAAATAAAAAAACGGGCCATCTGTGATTGACCCCATATTAACAGCTATTGTATACACAGAGAGAAGGTGCTTGTAATGTTTGAGGTATGGGGGGGCTGATGATAGGGGAATGAAAATAATAAATATCACTAAATGTCAGTAGTTCTCTAAACCCCTGTTCCAAACATTTTCACCCTAATTTGCACCAAATCTGGAGCTGTCTAATCCTCATAACCTGAAAACTGTTTTTTCCTACATATACATTAAAAATGTGTACATTATTCAGTGTGCTCTGTATCCATGTAGTACCTACCTCCCAGTTGACTATCATTTTTATTGAAAAGGATTTGAGTCAATTTTCTCCACAGCTGAATTGAAATTATCCTAAGCAATCATATTGAAGATACATTCTCAGTAGATCAAGGGTTCTCAACCCAGTCCTCAAGTACCCCTACCAATCCAGGATTTAGGGATCACCTTGTTGTGTCTAAAGTGTTTTTGTTTTCTTTTTCTAGAAACACCTTAGACACAACTGGGTAACACCTAAATCCTTGACTGTTAGGGGGTACTTGAGGACTGGGTTGGGAACCACTGCAGTAGATGATGAAGAATTGTGAAAATGTGTTTCACAAGTGTACACTTTTGCACTTTTTTTATCTCTATACTAAATAGAAAAAAAAAAATACTTTTTTTTGCAATACTATAAAGCCTTTTTTAATATATCTTTGGATCTCTCTCTCTCTCACTCTCTCTCTCTCTCTCTCTCTCTCTCTATATATATATATATATATATATATATATATATATATCACAATTAGGATCAAGGTCATTGTTTGGAAACACAGTAATAAAGTAAGTATTGTGACAGAGTGTTGGGAATGGTGGTCAGGAGTGTATATCTGGCACCCAGACTTTTACGCAGCCACTATCCTGACATGTGGGTAAGCCTGCTCAGGGAGGCGCAACATCAGGCCTCCAGCATGATACAGAAGGAGATACAGGCTTTGACCAAGGGACTGACCAGAGTTTCAGATGGGACGCAATCCAGGAGGGCCACTAGTGAGCCCTGGGGATCTGTTATGAAGAAAAGCATGCCGTCCGCATAGGCGGCCACTTTGTGTTCCTGGTCCTTCTGTCTGAACCCCTGTATCTCTGGTGTCCATCGTATTCTGTCTAGGAACGGTTCTAGCGTGAGAGCGAAAAGGAGGGGGGGGACGATGGTCAGCCCTGTCTAGTGCCATTGTGTATATCTAGGATATCGATGAGCACTCCGTTTATTCATACTCTGGCAGATGGGTCGGTGTAAAGGCTGTAATCCAGGCGAGCATGCCATTCCCCAGGCCCATCACGCTCAGCGTTGCCAACATGAAGCTCCACGTCACTCGGTCAAACGCTTTCTCAACGTCCGTGGAAAGCATAAGTAGATCGGAGTTCCCTTTAATTGCCAGGCCCTGTATAGCGAACGCCCGCAGGGTACAGTCCCTAACTTCCCGGCCCGGTATAAAACCAGTTTGATCCGGGTAGACTAGCCATGGTATGAATTGTTGTAAACGGGAGGCCAACAGTTTAGAGAGGAGTTTCGCATCCTGTTCAATAGAGATATGGGGCGATAGTTGGCGCAGTTTTTTGGGTTTTTACCAGGTTTGGGCATACCGTTATTGTGGCCGCCAGGGTTTCCTGATGAAACCTGCCTCCTTGCCGCAGATGATTGAAGGCGTCGGCTAGCCGCAGGGCTAGGATTTCTCGGAACTTTTTATAGTATCCTGCCGAAAGTCCATCGGGACCAGTTGCCTTCCCGTTCTTTGTTGTTTTAATCGCCGCCTGTACCTCGTCCGCTGTTATTGGGGCATCTAGGATGTCTGCTTCCTGAGGCGTGAGCGCATCCGGCTTGAAGTCTGAGATAGCTTGCCGTGTTACCTGTACCCCTGTCCTCACCCATATCTGGTGTTTCAGGTTTTATGTTGTACAGATGTTCATAATATGAGCGGAATTCACTCGCGATCACCACAGGGAATTGCGTAAGGGTACCCTTCTATGTTCGCAGTTCTTGAACTTGTGCTCTGGCCTGTTGGTTCTGTATGGCCTTTGATCTCTGGGTTGCCCTGTAGTGTTGGTGGGCTATTAGTTCCGTCAGTTGATGCCTAGCTGTCAGAAGGTTTCGGTAGTGGGTTTTCATTTGTGTTCTTTTGTGGAGCGTTTCTAATGTCGCTATTACCTGGTAAGATTTTTCAAGGTTTTGGAGGCACAGGAACAAGAGACATATTCTCAGAGACCCCATACGCTTAAGCCTAGAAATGTTAATCCTGGAAAAGGGTCTAGGTGGGGGACAGATTATAATATGAAATGTTTCCGGTGTAATGAACTTGGACATAAAGCTAGAGACTGTCCCTTGATTGATGAACCTATGCAATGCAATATGATTAATCAGGATGTACAATTGTCTTGTCTGCTGAA
This sequence comes from Pelobates cultripes, assembly GCA_933207985.1. NCBI lineage: Eukaryota > Metazoa > Chordata > Amphibia > Anura > Pelobatidae > Pelobates > Pelobates cultripes. The sequence continues at coordinate 17,856 of CAKOES020000539.1, forward strand.
TCATATGGAATATGCTGTTGCCAACTGTAGTCACAACCGCAGATATGTTCTATAAAGGTGAATGGGAAAGAGGTTAGAGCTCTATTAGACTCCGGAAGTATGGCTACATTGATAACAAAATGCCTTGTATCTGAAGCTGATGTTGATGCATTTCAGAAAATAGGTATTATTTGTGTTCATGGTGACAAACATGTTTTGCTGAAATTTGAAAGCCTTTTTGGTACTGTGAATCATAGAGCGGGGGTAGTTGATAAATTGGCTTATGACGTGGTGTTGGGAAGGGATTTCCCCCAATTTTTAGACTTGTGAGGGTCTCCAGGAAAAGTAGCTCATGATTGTATAGCAAATGAGGATGATGATTCTGGAAATGTTTTTCATTTTTCTGACATAGAATGAGAAGGACTAGGCATAAGAACAGAGAAGGCTGAAGCCTCACGTCACATGCCAGCTTTAGTAGGAGATGACTCGGGGCACGATAGTCAGGAGTCCGATTATGATCAGGTTTAAGGCATTAATTTGCCTGAATTAGAAGTCAGTCTTGTTAACTTCAGGAAAGCACAACGAGAAGACCCCAATCTTGCAGAGGCCCATAAAAAATATCCAGGTTTCTAATGATGATCCAGTACAACTAGATAGAGTTCCTTCATATCCTTACTTTGAGGTACAGAATGATTTGATTTATAGAGTGGAGAAAAAGGGGATGGATGTTGTAAAGCAACTACTTGTGCCTAAGCCCTTCAGACATACAGTCCTAAACCTTGCACACAGCCATATACTAGGGGGACATTTTGGCATAGAAAATACAAAAGAAAGAGTCTTACAGAGGTTTTATTGGCCTGGGGTATTTGCTTCATTTGTGTGTAAAAAAATAAAAAAAATGCCAATTTTGACCAGTGTTTGTGACTAAGTGGCTACTAAAAAAGACTGGACATACCCCGTTTGCAATACCTTGGGTTATCTACTATTGCAAATGATATGCCATCATGCGGGTAATTTTCATTCTTGGGCTACCATAGGGTCTCAAAGGCAACGTAACCAATCTGGTGAATTTTAATGTGAAAAAAATGAAACACAAGACTTATATTTGACGCTGTAACTTTTGAAAACACCATAAAACCTGTACATGAGGGGTACTGTTGTACTCGGAAGACTTCGCTGAACACAAATATTTGTGTTTCAAAACAGTAAAAAGCATCACAGAAATAATATCGTCCGTGTAAGTGCTGTTTGTGCGTGAAAAATGCAAAAAACGTCACTTTTACTGGCGATATCATCGTTGTAATACATTTTACTGTTTTGAAACACTATTACTATTACTATTTGTGTTCAGCGAAGTCTCCCGAGTAGAACAGTACCCCCCATGTACAGGTTTTATGGTGTCTTGGAAAGTTATAGGGTTAAATATAGTACTAGCAAATTAAATTCCCTTTACTCTCGGCATGGTTTGTCAGGCAGGTCCCGCTAAATGTAATTAATTAAGATACCTAATTATGTAAAAATATTACATAAATATATATGTAGAATTAATATATGTATATATATATATATATATATAGATATATATATATATACATATATATATATACGTATGTGAATATATATGTATATATATATAATTTTTTTTAATATTTTTTATTTATATATAGGTATATATATAGTGATATATACGTATATATTTTTGTATATAGACATATATATTATTTCGTTCTACATGTATTTTGATATAAATATATATATATTAATATCACAATACAGTTAGAACGGAATAACACACATCTATATATTTTTTAATTATTTTTTTTAATTATTTTTTTAATTTAATTTTTTAACGTATTTACATATTTAATTTTTTTATATTATATATAAATATTTATATATATATAACAATAATTATATATATATTTAATCAGTATCAGTCTAGGTGTAATTTGATATTAATATATATATATATATATATATATATATATATATAAATAAATAGTAAAATACACCTAGACAGTGTATGTGTGTATGTATATGTGTATATAAATATACTTAGATTATATATATATATATATATATATATATATATGATCTAAGTATATATATATTTTTTTTTTTTACACTTATTTAACTTTTTTTATTTTATTTTCAGCCAGCAGGGGGACCACCTGTCATTACAGGCAGCCCCCCTGCTGGCAATACAGCAGGCAGCTATCCCGGCCATGTGATTGTGAGGTCCTTGCAAGGACCTCACTCTCACGTGGCCGGGGGGGCTGCCAGGGGGTCGGACGAGACGCGGGGGGCTCACTGGGAGTCCCGCCAACCGCGATCGCCGGCGTGGGATCGCCGGCGTGGGATCACCGGCGACCGGGTAAGTATAGAAAGACCGGAGGGAGTACTATTACGCCCGGGGGTGTTTAGAGCCGCCGTAAATAGGGCGTAATAGTACGCCCTCCGGTCTTAAGGGGTTAAGGGGTTAATCCCAAATATGGTATGAGTGCTCTTTTTGGGATTTATATATATTATATTTATTGAGACTGGAGAAGTCATTATACATTGCATTTTCAGTTGAATTTGGGGAAACTACTTGAAGCATTCATTGTGTAGAACTATTTAATTGCTTCTGTTTGATTTGTTCATTGCAATCTACTGAAACATTTTGACAATAAACCTGATTTTCAATGGGGGTTGAATAATTTTGATTACAACTGTATGTGTGTGTCTCTCTCTCTCTCTCTCTCTCTATATATATATATATATAAATATATATATATATATATATATATATATACATACATACATACATACACAGGTGATACTCGAAAAATTAGAATATCATGCAAAAGTTCATTTATTTCCATAATGCAATGTAAAAGGGGAAACTAATATATGAGATAGACGCATTACATGCAAAGCAAGATAGGCATAAGTGCGATGATTATGGATTACAGCTCATGAAAACCCCAAATCCACAATCGCAGTAAATTAAAATATTACATGTAATCAGTGAAACAAGGAGTGTACTAGAACAATATCAGATCTCTGAAAAGTATAAGCATGCATATGGACTTGGTACTTGGTTTGGGCCCCTTTTGCAGCAATTACTGCCTCAATGTGGCGTGGCATGGAAGCTATCAGCCTGTGGCACTGCTGAGGTGTTATGGAAGACCAGGATGCTTCAATAGTGGCCTTCAGCTCTTATGCATTGTTCGGTCTCATGTCTCTTATCTTTCTCGTGGCAATGCCCCATAGATTCGCTATGGTGTTCAGGTTGGCGAGTTTGCTGGCCAATTAAGCACAGAACCAGGCTTTGGTGCTTTTGGCAGTGTGAGCTGGAAAATTAAGTCAGCATCCCCATAGAGCTCGTCTGCGGAAGAAAGCATGAAGTGCTCCAAAATCTCCTGGTAGACGGCTGCATTGACCTGGACTTAATGAAGCACAGTGGACAAACACCAGCAGATGACATGGCTCCCCAAATCAACACAGACTGTGGAAACTTCACACTGGACTTCAAGCATCTTGCAGTGTGTGCGTATCCATTCTTCCTCCAGAGTCCTTGGTTTCCAAATGAGATGCAAAAGTTGCTCTCATCAGAAAAGAGGACTTTGGACCACTGAGCAACAGACCAGGTCTGTTTTTCTTTAGCCCAGGTAAGACGCTTCTGATGTTGTTTGTTTTTCAGGCGCGGCTTGACAAGAGGAATACGACATCTGAAGCCCATGAACCGTCTGTGTGTGGTGGCTCTTGATGCACTGACTCCAGCCTCAGTCCACTCCTTGTGAAAGTCCCCAGTACATTTGAATGGCCTTTTCCTGACAATCCTCTCCAGGCTGCGGTCATCCCTGCTGCTTGTGCACCTTTTTCTTCCACACTTTTCCCTTCCACATAACTTTCTATTAATGTGCTTTGATACAGTACTTTGGGAACATCCAACTTCCTTTGCAATTACCTTTTGAGGCTTTCCCTCCTTATGGAGGGTGTCAATGATGGTTTTCTGCACAACTGTCAGGTCAGCAGTCTTCCCCATGATTGTGATTCCTACTGAACCAGACTGAGAGACCATTTAAAGGCTCAGAAACCCTTTGCAGGTGTTATGGCTTACTTAGCTGATTAGAGTGGGACACTGTGAGCCTAGAATATTGCACCTTTTCACAATATTCTAATTTACTGAGATTGTGGATTTGGGGTTTTCATGAGCTGTAAGCCATAATCATCGCACTTATGACAAATCATGACTTGAACTATCTTGCTTTGCATGTAATGCGTCTATCTCATATATTAGTTTCCCATTTTACATTGCATTACTCAAATAAATTAACTTTTGCACGATATTCTAATTTTTCGAGTATCTCTTGTGTGTGTGTATTAAGGCAATTTGCCTGAATTTGTGGGAGGTGCTGGTTTGCTACCCCTAGCCTACTTAAGGCACTCCCCTTACCTGGCTCCTTACCGTTCGAGGTCAGCGTTGAATGAGGATCCACTTCCGGGTTCTCTCAGACGCCATCTTGGTTTCAAGTACCCACGAGGTTTTACCGCGATAGCTGTGTCCAGGAATCCTGTTCAGGCCTTTTCCGCCGTCCAGCTTCTTCTGACCCCGGTCTTCGTTGTAGATCGTGTCCCAGGGACTCCTAAACCGTAAGTCAGACCTACCTGTCGCGCCAGGACCGTTTCCCATGGCGTACGGTACAGCACGGGTTCTCGCTTTACGGTTTTTCCCTGTTATGTCACGAATGGTACAAGCCGTTCGCGGTTTTTCATTCATACGGTCATTCGGCTGAACAGTATATTCGTACAAATCATATATAGGCATCACTTTAAGCATTTTGTGTATCCCTGCCTCTTTTGTTATTCAACTACATATCACACATAACGCTGTGTAAAATAGGCCATGACCCTCATCCATGTGCTTTTCTATTAAACCAGCTACATTTCTGTATGGATCATTGAACTCCCACGCTTACAGGAGTTTTCATAATTATCCATTTCAATTCAATTAACTCAGCCTACGTTACAGGCCTCATTTCTTTGTTATGACCATGACACATAAGGCTTTAATTCCTTTTCATGCATACTCGGGTTGAATCACACGTACTGATCCAACCAATCATACGTTTCCTGCACAGTAATATACATATATATATTACCTACATTTTATGTTTCCCTTACACACCATTATCATATAACACATATGTTGTTTGTACATAGGCCACGGCCTCCCTCAGATGTCTTATTTATCATGACAACATTTCTGAGTAACTCATATCTATTCCCATGGTATCAACATTTTCAAACATTGCTGCTACAGGCTATAAGGCTGTTTTCTTTCCAACAATCCACACTCATCATACTACTCTTTTTTACCCATTTCAGGCTGTCAAGCTTATATATATTTGCTCCACACGGTTTATTCCTGTGAATTTGTCATACTACCAGGTACGTACACCTGCTCATATGGAATTCTACCATACATTTCATTTCGTCCCCCTAGGTTAGAGTACTGGCAATAGGGTCCCAGGCTTCCCAATAGGTATTTACCCTGTCTTGGCAGTTGCCATCAGTTAGTGGTCCCTCGCGGCCAAAACCCCGCCTCAAATGTTTCAGAGGCAAACACCCATTGGGCCACACGTTAGCTAGCCGCCTCGCATGTTGCATAGAGAGGGCCTCACCTGTCACTCCCTTCCCCTGTTTTCTCTCTTACAGTCACCGAGAGGCCTAAACCTCCTGCCACTACATCGAGTGGCCTCAATAACCCCTCGCTCCTACGCATAGATAGAGCCTCTCAAGCCGCTTGGCAATTAGCAGGGCCTCATCTGTCACCAAACAAGTATAATGTTTCGCCATCCGGCCTAGCTAGCCTGCCAGTACAATTTGGTGGTTTCATATACTAATTAATTGTTTTATTTATTATGTCTCAGGAAGGGGTAGAGGATTTCTCCCTGCCTAGCACCCCGGCTAGAGCTGTCACTCCCACACAAGGAGTAGAGCTAGCTAGTCCAGCATCGATCAGATCCTGGACGATCCCGCGTATAACCACGGAATTGAGGAGACGACAAATCCCCTACCCCGCTACAGCTAGGAAAGCAGAACTTTTCAAACTGCTATGCACATCGACAAATAACATGGATGCCGAGGAAGGACCTAGCCAGTCCAACCCAGGAGACATACATGCCATGTTATCTTCACTCATGGCGTCCATGAGCAAGGTCAACTCAAGGCTGGAGAAACTTGAGTCGGTCACCACGGCCCTTACTGTAGCAGGGCCACCCGCTGCTGCTTCACAAGCACCAGCCAACTTGCCATTAGTTGCTCCAGCCATCACCCTGGATGACCAGGAAGTTAGCCCAGCTCATATGATACCTGAGCACATTAAAAGGAATATCCTGGAAGGTAAAGACGTCAACCTGGCTTCCCTGTTGATTGCCTCCCAGGATATTGTTGAGAATAAGACGTATGCTTATGATGATGTATCTGTTGTTGTCAGATCTAGGGATGCCCGCCTGAACAGGAAACTGACTATCCCTGAATTTGTACTAGCTTTTGGTATTTACAGGGATGTCATCTGTGCGGTCTATCCCAACAGAAGAGAGGAGTTTGATCTCTATATGTACAA
>CAKOES020000540.1:0-24416 GCA_933207985.1 Pelobates cultripes
GGCTAGCCATTTGCTATAAACAAGTAAGTATTTGGCAACCAAAATTCTATCAGCCAGATTATTAATAACTACGTGTAACATCAAGTACAAAATATTACGGTTGTAAACTATATGATCCCACAGCTGCAGTGATCAAAATTAAAAGGCCTTCTTGCAGGGATGTATGGTGACTTGGGGCTTCTCTCCGTTTGTCTAAGCGTCTTTCTGCAGGTCTCCGCTCACTTCGACTCCGCACATACCGACACCGTCCAATCCCTTCGATAACAAATCGCAGGTTCTCACTGCAATGGCCAAATGCATGTTCTCTCCTGGGCTCCACTAATTCCACAGATTTCGGCTGCTCTCAGTCAGTCCTCACCAAGCATCCAGCGTTCTCTCTCTCAGTGAGTCTGGAGGGCTTGCTAAAGTTTCTCCCACCCGTACCCAGACGCCCTGCCCCTTCAGCGTCTTACATCGCTTTCTGCTGTTTCCTTGATTCCTTATTGCATGGTCTTTCTCGGTTTTTATAAGTGCCGTACAGTTAGAATTAGTAATTTTTCCCTTGATAGTTCCTTATTTTTTCCAGATGTCCAAATTCATGGTTGTTGGTTGAAAAAAAAAAAAACCCACAGATCTCACCACCTGTCTGCAATGGATGCTGTTTTTTTTTTGTTTGTTTGTTTTTTTAATAAAAGTTTTAGAAAGAACTTAATGGAAGCAGGATTTTGAGTCAGTCTCATAGCAAAAAGATTAGAACACTTTTAAGCAGATCTCACTACCAGACTGTAAAGGATGCTGTTTTGTTAACATCTCTTAGAAACAAATAAAACATTTTTTTTGGTATTTCACTGATGTGTACAGATAGTGAGCAGAATAATATATATATTGTGATCCTGTATTGCAAATAACATGGTCCTCTACAGTATAAACATGCGCAGTATTGTAGGATTTATATAAATTCAGGCACTTTATTTTGAAATCCACTCAGGAGGCAGCATCAGAAACAATACCAAAGAAATATAACAGAAATCCCTACAAACGAAATCCTAGCTCGTCTGAGCTCTTACTAACATTCAGGTCCCTATCTATCAGACGTTAAACTTTACCAACCTTGTTTACTGTCACTTTTCTGCACTCCAGTGCTCAGTCACCAGCCTAGCAGTTCAGGGATTTATTTCCATTTCTGCAGCTGATTAATTAGTATTATATTATAAATATTATTATTTATTACTAGTATTTATAAAGTGGCAACATATTCTGCAGCGCTGTACAATTAGCGGAGAACGTACAATATACACAGACAAATACAAAAGGTAGAGAGTGCCCTGCTCATAAGCTGATATCTAGCCACTGAAGCTCTTTTATACAAAGTGCTTAGCTAGGCAGCCCGTTAGCTTATGATCTAAAGGTTACTTGCAGCTGAGCAATGGGCTGGAGACAGTCTGAATTCCTGGCATGGATATTTTTTCTCCCAGTTACCTATAAACGGAGGAGTGGAGCACCGGTCCACCCTTCTTTCCGAATGCTCTACCCCAGGGGCCCATATCTAAATGTTAATTTATGTTGCATATAACACATACCCTCCCTGGGGATAAATGTCATATACATCTCTGGACGATTTAGCTGAAATATATAAATGCCCTCACAAACAACCCCATTCACCAATTTATATATATATGTTTAACGAAAAAATGGGAAAAGTCCAACCCAAGTAACTTGTTTTCAGCTGCAGACTTTTTACACAATCTCTACAAAACAATAAACATAAAATAAACCTATCCTCATATGCCACAAAGGGCAGTAATCTCTAAATGGCAGTAAAATAAATAATTTCTCCTGTGGACAGTATTGTGATCTGAGGACTTGAATGCTTCCGCTCTCTATCACTGAGTGGATATTAAATGGCTGATGGCTGACGGAGGGCGGGCTAGTGACAGCCAGGCTGCCGGCAAGGCTGCCGGCCAGGCTGACGGCAGGCATACATAACTGCACAATCTCGCAATCTTTTAATCTAGATCTCGCAATCTCTGCTGTTTCCATACCTTCCGGGAACAGCGGGGAGCTGCAACCAACTTGGATGTGGAGATTCACGGCAGAACCCCAATTTTGTTGTCCTGAACCCTAGGATTCCGCGGAACACCAATTGGGAAAAGCTGCTCTACAGTAAATAGTCAAACTGTTTTCTAAACCGTTACACACTTACATGATCCCTTCTGCATCTCCTGTCTGGTCTCCAGTTCTGCTATATCTAAAGCAGGAGTTATCTTTCTGCAATAACTATAACAGTTTCGTCCATATTTGAACGAAACATCTCCATTGGTGCTAACAGAAAAGGAGGCTGGCCTGGACACACCCAGTAAAGTGGCAAACCATTTTAAAACAGTTTAACTACTTACCATGGGTTGTATGCACAGACAGCTGCACAGGGAAGTCTGTGATTGGACAGCCACAGAAAGTCTGGGCGGGGTTAAAAGGGGAGGGCTTGAGACAAGAGAAATCCAGCTTTTGTAATGTGTTTTAAATATACTACAAATTTAATAAATGCATAGTTAAAAGCATATATGTTTTTATTTGGGTTGTATCTATTAAAGAGTGATTTTATGTTTTTTTTTTGTATAGGGCAGTGGAGTGCTCCTTTAAGCTGAACTGTCCAAAATTATATAATAATCACAGAATCCTTACAAACTGACGGTTTTCAATCAGTTTTAAATATGTGTATAAGGCATTTCTACATAGCTATGATTTGTGCATAAGGTTGTTACCCAGCATTCAACATAAATAAATATTTTTCATTGTCAATAACTACCTTTCAAATACCTAACCATTTACATACAACTGCAGTATACAGCACAGAAAGATTTTGAAATGTTAGTACATATAGGTCCAAAATAACACTCTATGTTTAGTCACATTAAGCTCCAATAGATGTTTCTTGTTTTAGGAGACAATATGTTACAAGCTCGTGTCCTACAAATAGCTGATTAGACAGGCAGATGGAAAGATATTATTCAGACATTATATTTGATGGTTACATTTATTCTCATGTATAATTATGTAATCTACTTTTATTTTTTTCAGAAATCAAAAACGTATTCACGATAACCATCCAGCGATTGCGGTCTCTGTCTAAAAACCCAACACCACCTGTTACGTCTCTGCAGCTGTATCTTACCATCATTTAAAAATGCATCGGGTTTTAGCGCAATGCCTCGTTATTTTGGCATCCGTTTCTCTCTGCGTTTCTTCCTGTACTCATTACTCTGTAAAGTTTAAAGGAGGTAAATTCAGCTGTGTTGTGTTTTAAGCTGTTATGCTTAAAAGTGATTCTTTTTCGCAGAATGTTTTAAATAATGAAAAAAAACTATTTCAATATCCCATCCAATCCTATTTCAGAAATAGTATTTGATTAGTTTAAAATACAGACAATTATGCAGTAATCAATGGACTATTTTACAAATATATTTGTAGTTATCAGATTTTGCTTACTGTAGGGGCTTTTAGGTGAGTTTAGTTTCAATGTCATCATTCACATCCAACTCAGAAGTTTTAAAGGAACGCTATAGCATTAGGAATGCAAAACTGTATTGTTAAAGCTATAGTTCCCCTTTCCCTCTAGAGTCCCTTATCGGTAGCCTTTAAAGGATTCCACTGCGGAGGTTCCTCGCCAGGCTCCTCTTCCAGCAATGTCATGCCGATAGGAAAACGAATGCGTATTTGTGCTGCAAGCGCCACGCACGCATTAGTCCTTCCCTCTTAGGAAAAGATTGATAAATGCTTTACAATGGAGATTTTGAAGACGCTGGACGTCCTCATTGTTTCAGGGAGTTAAACTCCGTGAATATGCAGGAAGTGCGTCTAGTGGCAGTCTGTACCCTGCAATGTAAACGTTGCAGTTTCCCTTAAACTAGTTAACACTAAAACTAGGGTTAAGGTGACAGGTAAAGTGTTCTAGGTACCTATAGTGACCCTTTAAAGGATTACTATAGTCAGCAAAGCAACTTTAGCTTAATGAAGCAGTTTTGATGCATAGATCATGCCACTGTAGTCTCACTGCTCAATTCACTGCCATCTAGGAATTAAATCACTTTTGTTTCTGTTTATGCAGCCCTAGCCACGCCTCACCTAACCTTCATATTGGACCTAACATATGGGTGGGTGCCTAGAGTAAACCTTACAGAAAGATTTCTAATGTAATGTCTCTGTTTTTTTGAGAAATATATATTTTTGTAGTTTTATCCAAAATATAATTACTTACGTTTTCCTAGTTTTATCTATGATTTACATGCTATTTAATAGACTTCCACTTAGACTAAAATTAAACTAAATACATTCAGATGAAATAATGATTCCTGCTGGAACAGTCATTCTCTAAACATCTATCACTTTTAAGTTTCTAATGACTGATGTTTCATTTTTGTTTTTCCAGCAGACAGCCACAAGACACAGAAGAAGATGAGAAGTTGTCATTGTAAGTTGGTATCTCCTAATAATTGCTACTATTCTCGCTGTATGTGCTTCACACATGGTTAGAAAGGAACTGTCACTCCAGGCAAGTTCCTTCACCTCAGAAAACGCTATTTTCGCATTTACTGAGGTGAATACATTCTAAATACATTCAGATGAAATAATGCTTTCTGCTGGAACAGTTATTTTCTAAACATCTATCACTTTCAAGCTTATTTTTACTGATGGTTTCATTTTTGTTTTTCCAGTAGAGGGCAACAAGGAACAGGAGGAGTGGAAAGAACATGGTTGTAAGTTGACATCTTCTACTAATGTTACTATTCTTGCTGTAAGTGCTTCACACATTGCTAAAGAGGAAATATTACTCCAGAGAAGTCCTCTCACCTCACAAAACGCTATTTCCGCATTTACTGAGGTGAATAACGCAGTGGAAGTAAGTTAATAAAAACGTACCTTTCCCACACTTACTTATTGAGGTAATATCTCCATCCCATGATGCCTTGTGCAGTGTTCCTCTCTGTCTCATTAGAGATATCTTTGCCAGAGGCTCAAGGAAGCAAGGTGAATGGTCATTGTGGGACCCACCTAAGGGGGTCTGCCTTGGCGTTGGCGGGCGGACATTCCCTCCGATGGCCATTGGAGTAACTAAATAGGGATTTAGGAGAGAGCACAGGTAACTTTTTCCTTGGTTTTTACTGTATGTATTGGGGCTGATGTGTACTGTGGTCGTTGCTGCTGCCCAGGAGTGATGGGAGTGAGCGCAGGACTTTTTTTTTTTGTATTAGTGTTCCTTTAAGTGTTCATTTATTGTGCAGTTTGGCTTCATGTTTATAATTTGGTTTATTTATACATGGGTGGTTTGCTTATTCCTGGGCCTTCTATTTATCTATCTATCTTCTGATCTATGGAGCAGTTATCTTTGCCACATTGTTACCGCTTAGTCCCTGGAGGATATATTAATGCTACTTAATGTCCTTGTTACAAACATATTGCAACTGTTTCTCTGATAGGTGTTGAACGTTTATCCATACACAATTTTGTGACCAAGTGATATATTATGCTTCTACTCTAGTAGCTGTGTGGATTGTCTTAATTGTCTTAATTTTAATTTTATATATGCTTTAACTTTCACCTTGCTCTTTTATCATAGATTGTGTTTGTATATCTCAGACAAAAGTTAAAGGGTCACTATATGCACCCATACCACTTCAGCACATTGAAGTAGTCTGGGTGCAATGTCCCAGATCCCTAAACCCTGCTTTAATAAACTGCAATAATTATCTTTGAGGGTTCACTCCACCTTTAGTGGCTGTCTACCAGACAGCCACTAAATGGACTTCCAGGTCCCCTAATTTTTGGTCACCTAACTGACACGGGACATCCTCACGCTATGCATGAGGACATCCAGCGTCACCCAAACCCTAAGCACTAAGGTGAGTGCAGCCATCGTCGCGCATTCACATTAGGTATCTCCCGCCACCTGACATTGACGGGGGAGAAGCGGAGGTGTAGCTACATCCAGCGCTGTGGCACATTGGCGTTGGAACAAGGTAAGTGACAGAAGGTGTTTCTAACCCCTTCTGCACCGTGGGGGTGTTTTCCTGATACTATAGTTTTCCTTTAAGTTTTAACCCTATCCCTTATGTTGGTTTATCTCCTGCAATGTATTTCCTGTGTGAGAGGCTGTTAGTGGGCAGATGGGAAGTGATCCCTTCCTCTTATTGTCCAGCTTCACACACAGACACTTAAGGAGCTGGAAAAGCACTGAGTTTTACACACTCTATAACTATTTCTGCAGCTCAGCTATTAAGACTGACTGGGCTACAGAGGACACTGGCCAAGGCTCCTGGTACTTATCTCTCCCGACCAGCTTATTTAAGCTCCAAAAGGAAAACTGTGAATCCTGAAAACAGGAGCCCCCTAGTGGTCAGGCATCTCTAGACAGGTGCCTAATGGTCAGTCTGGCCCTGCCTTTTGTAAAGAGTGAGCCTAGGCCTGCAGCAGGACCCGCTGCATGGTCATATCCTGGCTTGTTGTAGTTTGTTAGTGGAGCCAAGACCAGCAGTCTCTGGATGTCCAGAACCAGAGCTGGTTGGATTAGTAGCATTTTTAGGCAGACCATCGCCCCTTTCACGGATGAGACAACTGATAAACAGCAGTGATAAAGAAGCTTTATAAACAGCAATTGAACTCCTAAATGGCAGAGAATTGAGTAGTAAGGCTGCAGGGGCACGATCTATAAACCAAAACTGCTGCATTAAGCTAAAGTTCTTTTTGTGCTTATTTTGTCCTTTTAATATCTGCTCTTACACCTTTCTTACTTGTCCTATACATTATTATTGCAGGGTGTTCGAAATGTACATAAATACAATTATAAAATAAAAATTATTATTACTAGCAAAACTTTTTTTATTTAATCTGTTTTCTTGTCAGCTGCCCATTGTACAATAACCATACAGAAAGATAACGATGTCCATGTCATTTGTACTAATGTACCTGGACTGAAAACAGCAAACGCAACCTGGAACATGACTGAACTTATTAATTGTACGAATGATAAACCTGGGGAAAATGAGAATGGAACGTTTACTTATTCCAACGATATTTTAACTCTAAAACTCAAAAATGTGACTCAACCAGGCAACTATGGCTTGAAGATCGATATAGGCAGCGACTCAATAAAACCCTCAGAATGTAATGAGGACCTGGATGTGACAGGTGAGTGAAAGATCTGGACTGTTACTTCTCCTAAGTGTTTAATCTGTATGCATGGGAGGTACAGAGATATTTGGGGAAGAATAAGATACCTGCATGAGTGACAGATAAGCATCGGTGAGACATGGGAAGGACAAGGGAAGGATTGAAAAGTCTAATGATAGAGTGGAAGGACCAATCTCTTGCCATACAGTTTCCTTCTGTGCTGTAAAGAGAGAAATGGCATGTAAATAGATTAAAAGGGGAGAGAAAGAACACAGAATATATGCTGATAATGAGGAAAAAATTATCTGGTATTGTATAGTGTGATGGCAAAAAAATAACGTTGGATGATACAAAAATGTAAAAATAGAGAGAGAGAAATTAACTAAATATTTAGAGAGGAAAAGAGGCCGCGGCAGAGAACGGAATGTGATCTGTAAGAAGGAAGAGCTGAATGGAGGAGAGATAATAAAAAGAAAAAATGCCTTGGAGTATTAGAGAGGATAGAAGGCATAAAGCCGTTCCTTTCAAGATATACCTCTGGGGGTATCTTGAAAGGAACGGCTTTATGCCTTCTATCCTCTCTAATACTCCGAGGCATTTTTTCTTTTCTTTTCTTTTCTATGTCATTTGGGTACATGCCCATCTATACCCACATAGTCCTATTTTGAATTTTGGGATTACGTTTGCTCTGATCCCATCAGTTCGCTTTTCTTTTCTGAGATAATAAAATGTCAGACTCCAAATGCCTAAACCACTTTAGCTTGAAATAAACATGTTGCTTACCAAATGCATTTCTTGATTGAGCCCGCAAAACTAAATGCACAGGACATTCTTTGCTGGTATATTATCATTTATTATCTATATTATGTTTGCTGTAAAGCGTCCTTATTAGCAGATTTTCAGTCCTGTGTTATTTTTTTATGGTCGACAACTTTTAAGTTGGAATTTTCAGCTCAAATGGTAAAGAATCTGACATTAATTCCAGTCTTCTATTCCTAACTCAGGGAGAGACTGAGGCAAGTCTGTTAAATTTTATCTGGAAGAAACACGCTCAGATAAAAACGATACTCTCTGCAGTGTGACTCGAGAATCTATCAATTTCAAGTAGGTTTTAATGTTTACAATTTCTTTTTCTCTACAGAAACAGATTGCGTCACCAGCCCAATCTCGAGTCCAAGTAGGTTTTATCACCTGTTGATATTATCATTCTTTCTGTATGTTTTTAAAGTTTGTTTAATATTTTTTATGTTGTAAATTGACCGTTTTGACTACTACTACTTCATACGGTTAGGTGTATAAAAGATGTAATCATAGATATATGCTAATATAAATATAACGCCCCCTACCAATGACGTAGGTGCAGATATCGAACTAAAACAAGATAATCAAGTAAGCCATCATAGGTAGGAAACTTAGTAAAAGCAAAGATCACATGATCAGGTTGAGCAGGGGAGGGCTGGCAGCCTTAGGCCTGGGGGGCAAAACCAGTCAAGTGGCCCATTGCACCACCAAATCAGTTCACCATCCATGCCCACCTTTTCCTGGTTTTATAACGGATATTGATGTTATGCTAATCAGTAGCTCTTTGCCATACCCGCTCCTTCACGGCTCCAGGCACTGCTTGTTGTGAGTGTGAG
Source organism: Pelobates cultripes (assembly GCA_933207985.1). Classification (NCBI taxonomy): domain Eukaryota; kingdom Metazoa; phylum Chordata; class Amphibia; order Anura; family Pelobatidae; genus Pelobates; species Pelobates cultripes. The sequence goes on from CAKOES020000540.1 coordinate 8,781, forward strand.
CCACTGTAAATTAGGGGCAGAGGGCACTTGCACTGTGGTAAAGATGGGGCTGGACAGGAGGAGAGTGCAGTGCAATCAGTGCACTCCCCTCCTGTGGGTCACCAGTAGACTGGTGCACCTGCCCAGGATCAGTGCCGGTGCAAGGATTTTTGCCGCCCTAGACAAAATAAAAATTTGCTGCCCCCCATGTGACATCACAATGCCCCACCCATATGATCTGCCATATGAACTAACGCCAGTGCTGCACACAGTGTGTGTTTACATTAAAAAGCCTGCAGGGACCAGCTATAGACACCAGAACCACTTCATTAAGCTATAGTGTCCCTTTAATGTGAGGTAAATTATAGATTAGTGTCACTAATAATATACTAGATTGCCTACTTACAAGCAGATGAGGATGATGATGGGCTGCAGTTTGGCTCCACTGGTCTGGTGTAGAACAGGATCTCTGGAGGCTGTTTGCAACTGTGGTCACAAAATTCAATGTTCTGGGAGAATTGGAAGCAGCTCCATTTTTTGGGGCCCCTTACACAGCTCAAGGTCTGGGCCCCAGGGCCTGACGGTGAGTATGCCCATAAGGCCCACTCATAAGTTCTACCCACCCATGAGTTCACTCACAGGGAGTGGAGTGTGTAGGGGATGTGTTATGTGTTATTGTAGAGGATCTAATATGTGTGCTTATGGTATGTAGTGTATAGGGTTACCAGTTTGTGCAGGTGATGTGGTGTGTTTGTGTGTAGTGGAAGCAGTGTGTATTTGTGTATAAGGGATGTATTATGTGTTTCTGGTTGTGTGTAAGGGATGCATTGTGTGAATCTGTGTTTGTATGCATAAGGGATGCAAGGTGTGTGTGTGTATGTGTGTGCATTGAGTGTAAGAGATGCATTGTGTTTCTGTGTGTATGTAAGAAAAGAAGTGTGTGTGTTTGCATATGTGTGTACGGGTTTGCATTGTCTGTTTCTGTGTATGTGTGCAAATGATGCATTGTCTTTGTGTGTAAGGGTTGCATTGTGTGTGTGTGTGTGTAATGGATACATTGTGTGTTTCTCTGTGTGTAAGGGAAGCATGTTGTGTTTCTGTGTATGTATAGGGATGCATTGTGTGTGTGTGCGCGTGCGTAGTGTGAAAGAGCTCCCTGTCTTGGCCCCTGTCCTATAGAGCTGCCCCTTCTGTCCCGTAGAGCTCTCCCCTGCACCTTAGTGGTCTCTCCTCTCCCCTGCACCTTAGTGGTCTCTCCTCTCCCCCACCCTCCCCTAGCGGTCTCTTCTCACACTCACCCACCCTCCCTGTGCTCTTCTCACTCCTCCCTCTATGTGTTCTCCTCACACCCCTTGTGTTCGTCTTACCCCCCTCCTCCCTGTGTTCTTCATACTTCCCCCCTTGGTCGTCTTACTCCCCCACCTGTTCTTCTTAACCCCCCTTCTTCTTATTGCTCCCCCTTCTTCTTCTTACCCCTTCTTCTTCCTCTTCCTCCCCCTTCTTCTTCTTACTCCCCCCATTTCTTCATACTCACCCTTCTTCTTACCCCCTCTTCTTCTTCTTACTCCCCACTCTTCTTCTTCTTACTCCCCACTCTTTTTCTTACTCACCCCTTCTTCTTCTTACCCCCCTCTTTTTCTTATCTCCCCTCCTTCTTACTCCGCCCTCCCCCTTTTCTTATTCCCCTCTCCCTCTTACTCCGCCCTCCCCTTTTCTTATTCCCCTCTCCCCTCTTCTTGCGCCCTCTTCTTCTTGCTCCCCCCTCTTTTCTTACTCCTCCTCTTCTTCTTACTCCCTCCTCTTCTTCTTCTTACTCCCCCCCATCTTTTTTCATTACTCACCCCTTCTTCTTCTTACCCCCCTCTTTCTTATCTACCTCAACTAGCCTCCCCCTCCCCTCTTCTTACTCCCCCCACTCCCTCTTCTTGTTTCCCCCCCTCCTCTTCTTATTCCCCCAGCATTCCCCACTCCTCTTCTTGTTCCTCCTCTTCTTGTTCCTCACTTCTTATTCCCCTTTTTTTGTCCCCTCCTCTTCTTGTTTCCTCCTCTTCTTGTTCCTCCTCTTTTGTCCTCCTCCTCTTCTTGTCCCCCTTCTTGTTCCCCTCTTTGGCGTTTCCTCCCTCCTCTTTGCCTCCTCCTCCTCTCTTCTTCCCTCCTGTGAGGTGGCCGGGCTGCTCGGTCATGGGTCGGCCGTTCGACACGGAGATGGGAAGGTGCACTCGGTGTGCTTCCTGTCAGTCGGTCGATGGCTGGAGAAACTCGGCGTGGACAGGGTTTCTGTTTCCTGTAACCGACTTGGACTGACGGAAGTGCACACTCGGTGTGTACCCTCCTATCACTCCGGGCCGTGGCCGTCCAACTTGGACCGGGTGCGGCTGGACAGCTTCTGGGGTGGGGAGGCTGCAGCCGCTGAGCTCTTAACAGAGCGCTCAGGCGGCTGCAGTATTTAAAGGGCCGGCCCGCCGCGGCCGGCCTTACAGGAATTTAGGGCGGCCTGGGGGGCAATTGCCTCCCTGCCCCCCGGCCCAGCCCGCCCCTGAGGTTGAGCATGGTAAATCAATAAGCATCGGATCTCAGACTAGCAATGCTCTAAGCATCTCAAGCAATACAATACATTTTTAACAAGCTTTATTCCATCAACAGTGATGAGAAGGACACACATTGAGAGCTACAGACCAGGTTATCCTGGAAGTGAAAAACACTTATTAATTGTAGAATGTATACAGCCATCAAACAGTAACCAACATCACAATACAAAATATCACCATAGTATACCCCTGCTGTTGAGATCTGAGCCTGTCCCTGTGTGACTCTATTACATGTGAGTGCATTCAATATCCACTTACTGCACGTCCTAACATTCTTTTGCAACTTGCTATATATGGAGATATGCTCAAAACCACAATACACGAAAGCACAAGCAAATTATGATAATTTAATAATGGCATCATAATAACATTTAAAGGGACACTCTATCCTCTGTCTTGTTTGTTAATACCGCCTTGGCTGTGCAAAGGCAGTGTTTATTTTGAGCTCTAGGTACTCCTCAAGTGGTTGTCATTCAGAAACAAGAGATACTTCCTCCGTAGAGTCAGGCAATGTTTTCAGGAATGACGTTCGTTGTCCTTATGCCCAGCATGAAGACACCAAATGCTCCCCATATATATGCCTTAGTGAAATGCATCTCTACGAGCAGATTATGATTGGCACAGGAAAGTGATTACCACACATGTTTAGTTTGTCTAATATCACCATTAATGATTATCTCAGTGAATCTAAAAAAGCAGGAAGAAACCCTAGCATTAGAAATACATTTTTAACGTTAGTTTCCCTTTAATAAAATGTTTGCACTTGATATGTAGCTATGTAAACAAAAAAATGAACACAAGTGAGATTCAGTATTTTTGCTAGTTTGATCCATAATCCCAACAAGATAACATTAAAGGATCACTATAGGGTCAGGAACACAAACATGTATTTCTGACCCTATAGTGTTTAACCCACCATATAGGTGGCTTGCCCCCCCTACCCCCCCTTAACCCCAGTGGGGCGCGGGTTTGCCGGCACTGACTCCGTCCCCTTTGTGACATCAAAATGGCAGATTTTAAACTAATCCAATGCTTTCCCATAGGGAGAGCATTGGATTGGCTAAAAAGCGGCACAGGGGTGGGGCGTTTTGGCCAATCAGGATATCCTCATAGAGATGCATTAAATCAATGCATCTCTATGAGGAAAATCCAGCGTCTCCATACAGAACGTGGGGACGCTGAACGGCAGGGCTGCTTACTGTGCAGCCCTGAACCAGGAAGCCCCTCCAGTGGCCACTTGGAGGTGTCTCTAGGAGCAATGTAAACACTGCCTTTTCTTTGAAAAGGCAGTGTTTGCATATAAATGCCTGAAGGGAACTATTATACTCACCAGAACAACTACATTAAGCTGTAGTTGTTCTGGTGAGTATAGTGTCCCTTTAACTGGTTTTAGTAGTCCATGCACAATACATGCCTTGCCTCCCCCCACCCCCATTCCCCTCAATTAGGTAAGGGTTATTAATCTACTGGGATTATACTACCAAAGGGGCCAGCAGTCTACACACACATATCAGAGCCAATGCCCTCCTTACTCCCATGTGGCTAGGGGTCTTCAAACACCTACTCCACTCATCTTAATACTGAGGGGACCCAAAAAGTATAATACCTGTAAAATAAAAATTCATACTTGCTTTCAAAATTCTTATTTACTCATTAATTGTCTTTTTTCACCACCGTCCCCAAAAAGACCAAATTAAATTAAATAAACATAATACGGGACAACTAATTTAAAAAAAAATAAATAAATAAATAAAAAGCCATACACACAAAAACCTCATACAAACAATGATTCTGTGAAAAAGTGCGACTGTGAACTGCAAAATCGGAAGGTATTTAACTTCCTACAAAGAAAAATTCCAAACTACAATTGGTATCACTGAATTAAAGTAATGTAGCTGAACCCAAAGTGAGTTTTAATTTTCTATATAATAATAGTTTGTTATATTTTCTGTATATACCAGTTTAATATTTAATTGTTTTAATAATAAATTCCATGTTAAAGGAACACTCCAAACGCTAAAGCACTTTAGCTTACAATTAATATGTTTAACAAATGCATATCTTTATCGAGCCTCGAAAACTAAATAAACAGAACATTCTAAACTGATCAGTCACAACATTAAAACCACCTTCCAATTACAAATGTATTAGAATTTACTTTGACTTATAACTATATAATGTATACAAATAAAAATGGCACATACCTTACAAAATTTAATTAAATGTAAAGAACCTGGGATACTATTTTTAACAATGCCTTAAACTTGGTGTTTGACATAACCAATGATAATTCTTTCTGGCTTGTTAACTGTGTAAAAAAAAAAAAAACAATCCTATTTTAGATGAGAATATTACAATTGATGGAACAATTGATTTAACTAAATTGTGTATCAATTACCAAAATTGTTTTATTTTACTGCACTGCCACCATATATCTGTCATGGATCCCAATTCACCACAGTTTCTCATAACATACATCAGCAGAATTTTGAAAAATGTTCTTTAATCTTGCAAGAACAACATACCACCTATATACAATTTTAAAATTAATTTCTAGATGGTTGGAACATTGCGTGCTAACTTGAAGGGCATTAGTAATTGTATACCAATCTTTTCAAATAATTATCGTAATTTAAAAAAAAAAAAACATTTTAAACCTGGTAAATATAACTGGGTAAAAGGGTACATTAGAAAAAAAAAAGGGAAAAGGGGGAACAATTTATCCATCCACAATTTAGGGGTCTATAGAGAAGAGAATCTTTTTATACTTGCTATATACTGTATAGATATATACAAAAATGAGGATGCAGCTGTAGATCTACAAAAAACAATAGTGTAACACTGTATGATAAAGTATAAGTGCACTGTGTAGAATATAACTCACAAGATTGATGAATGGTTGGCGCCCAAGGGTGCCTCCCCGATGTAGATGGGGGGCGTTAACACTGTTTCTGCTCCAAGGAAGATGAAATACGACGCAGGATGTGGAGTAAAAAAAGGTTTCTTCTTTATTTAAAAGAATTAAAAGTATAAGTATACAAATAAGCTGTTATAGTATAAGGTCCTACGCTTTTCGTCCGAATGGACTTCCTCAGGGACCTCCAGGTATACTGATACGTAACAGCAATAAAACACATACAAATGAACAATGAAAAAAAAAATCTTTTCAAATAATTATCACAATTTTTTTTAAACGTGGTAAATATAACTGGGTAAAAGGGTACATTAGAAAAAAAAAAAGGGAAAAGGGGAAACAATTTATCCATCCATAATTTAGGGGTCTATAGAGAAGAGCATCTTTTTATACTTGATATATACTGTATCTGATCAGTTAAATTATAAACTAGACTCTTTTTCCCATGATAACATGAGATCTAAAGGAAGATTAGCAATATAAGTCAAAGTACATTCTAATGCATTGTAATAGACTTTATATTGGTCAAAAGGTGATTTTATATAATCCCCTTTTTATTTTATTTTATTTTTGTTGTTGTTTGTTTTCCTTTTTTTATTGTGTTTATATTTGTTAAAAAAAAACCTCAATAAAATAATTTGAAAAGAAAAGCAAAAAACAAAAATAAAATCAAAATACCGGCCTAATATCATGTAGGCCCCCCCTTGTGCTGCCAAAAAAAGCTCTAATGGGTCAAGGCATGGACTCCACAAGACCTCTGAACATGTCCTGTGGTAACATTAGCAGCAGATCCTTTAAGTCCCACAAGTTGCGAGGTGGGGCCTTCCATGGGTCAGATTTCTTGTTCCAGCACATCCCACAAATGCTCAGTCGGATTGAGATCTGGAAAATTTGAAGGCCAAGGCAACACCTTGAATTCTTTGCTGTGGTCCTCAAATCATTCCTGAACTGTGTTGTTTTTTTACAGTCAACAACATCTTAAGTTGGAATTTTCAGGTCGTGTGGTAAATAATGTGGGTGTCTTTTTTATTTTGTTGTTCTTAAAGATCTATCCAACATCCAAAGAGAAAGTTCAATAGATGGTAAGTTTTATGTCCTGATGAAATTACCATCCTTTCTGTATGTATTTCCAGCTTGTTTAATATTTTTTATGTTGTGTCTTGACCATTTTGTCTAGGGTTGTTACATTAGTTTACGTCTAACTGCTAAAATGATAGATATGTAAACCTGATAAAAGTGCAGGCCTCAACCGAAACAAAAGTAACCTAGTGAAATAACCGAGTAATAGCAAAGAGATTATCTCCTAACTCACTGATAACGTGAGAGGACTCCACACAGGATTTCTTCCCTTCAAGTAAGATAAATCAGTAAGCATGTCGGTCAAAATGTTATATAGCATAGTTCGCTTTTTATTTCATTTTATTTTTGTTGTTGGTGGTGATGCATTTTCACATTTTATTGTGTTTATATTTGTTAAACATTTATATTGAGTGTTCTATATTTTTTGTAATTGCACAATTTTTTTTATAAAATAATAAAAAATAAATAAAAACAGCTGTCTTAAATTGTGTAGTTTCCCCCTGTGCTGCCAAAACAGCTCTGATGCATCATGGCATAAACTACACAAGAACTCTGAACATGTCCTGTGGTATCTGTCACAAAGACATTGTCACCAAGACATTAGCAGCAGATCCCTTTAAGTCCTTCAAGGTGCGAGGTGGGGCCTCCATGGATCAGATTTGTTGTTCCAGCGCACATCCCTCAGATGCTCAATTGGATTGAGATCTGGGGGAAATAGTGGCCAAGGCAACACCTTGAACTCTTTGTTATGAAGCTCAAATCATTCCTGAACTGTTGTTTTTTTACAGTCGACAACATTTTAAGTTGGAATTTTCAGCTCATGAGTTGTTGTTTTTTTAATTTAATTTTATTTTTTTTATAGGTAAATTTGACACCCAAAGCGATAATCCAAACAATCGTAAGTTTTATGGTCTGCACAGAATCTCTTCCCTTCAAGCAAGATAAATCCCTAAACATCATATCACAGACTTTATGTTGGTCAAAATGTGATATTTTATAGTCTCCTTTTTATATATACTGGCAATGCTGTAAGGAGGTCTCACATAATCCAAAATATTTTCAACAAGCTTTATTCCATCAACAGTGTTGACAAAGATAGATATGAGCCAGTGACAAGACTATGTGTATGTAAAAAGTACTTAATTGTAGACTGTAGAATACATACAACCATAAACCAAGAAGCCTAGTAAGAATAAAAAAGTCACACAAAACAGAAATCCCTGAAAAAAATAAACTGTAGCACCAATTCCAATTACCAACATTATTAATATTGTTAGGCAAGTCTTAAGGCCAGCTACCACAGGGCTTACCTCTTGTGAAGAGGGTTAAGTATTTGCCAAATAGTACTGATTATTAGCATTTGTTTGCAAAAAAACCCACATAATTTATTAAAGCCTTTGGTCCCAATTTTCTTAAAATCTGGTCAAAATGTGATGTTTTGTAAACAGACCCTTAATATTATATGCACTTGCTGACAAAGGCTTCTAATTATTGCAAATGGCTCTCACACTGATCACTCAGCAATCTAGGGACAGGGTTAGTGTTAGCTATGGCTGGGGTCAGGACCAGACATTTTGGGGCCCCTGACAAAGCCCAAGGTCTGGGAATTTGCAAAATGTTGTTATAGCGCTAGTAGTTTAATAGCAATCGCCAAACATTTAGCTTTCAAATAGTGATTCAGTCTTTACAATATTTGCCCTATATCATTCAAAATTTGATTGAAATCATATGTGACATTTCAACAATCGGGGATATTTATTTTGATTTCTTTTGTACCTTTCCTAAAGAGACACTATAGTCACCTGAACAACCTGCAGGCTTTTTTTTTTTATCAGAGAAAATACAGTGTTTACCTTAGAGCCTAGGAACACCTCCAGTGGCAGTCACTCAGACGGTGCTGCCTGATGTTCTTGTCCTAAATTACATTTTACACAGTTACATAGCTGAAAAGAGACTTGCGTCCATCAAGTTCAGCCTTCCTCACATTTGTTTTTGCTGTTGATCCAAAAGAAGGCAAAAAAAACCCCAGTTTGAAGCACTTCCAATTTTGCAACAAACTAGGAAAAAAATTCCTTCTTGACCCCAGAATGGCAGTCAGATTTATCCTTGGATCAAGCAGTTATTACCCTACATTGAAAAACTATATCCTTGAATATTCTATTTTTGCAAGTATGCATCTAGTTGCTGTTTGAACATCTGTATGGACTCTGATAAAACCACTTCTTTAGGCAGAGAATTCCACATCCTTATTGTTCTTACAGTCTAAACGCATGACCTCGTGTCCTATGTTTTAGTTGCATACATAATCTCTATTACACCACCTAAAATTTTTCACACGATGTTACATGTTGATTTCCAATTAAATCTACCACTTTCACTTTTTTTACATAATTCCTCTCCAAATCTCTTCCATGTGGGTTGCGGGTGAGGGAGGGGTTATCGATGACTAATGATAGAAGATCTATCTGACATAGCTTTTTACTTAATATTTGTTAATCTGATTATCACGCAGGGGGGCGTAGTTGGCAATTACCGCTGGGTATCTTCGTGGCTGTGCTCTTAGGCGGTTTTGCAGTTTATGCCTTGTGGATACATAAACAAAAGGTGAGTGCACGGAACAGGAGCCAGGCATCCTTGGCAAATGCAGTGATAGAGCGCATTCAATAGAGCTTTTCTTTTTATTTATGTTATTAAAAACCTTTAATCTTAGTAATAAAAGGAGATAAAGGAAGACTATGGTCACAATTTAAAAAAGAAGCTGGCGTCATAGTATTAAGAGATTTCCCGTTCATTCCACCATGCTGAGGAAGGACATAATTTAGGCATCTTTAGTCATTTTGTGTTAAATTCTCTACAATTTGGGGTTTATTGATAATGAGCGGAGACATGGTGATAGAACACCCAAAAACTGAGGGAATAAAGAAGTGGAGAAACCACTCAATAGGAAGAGATCAAGAAAATACATTGCAAAAATACATTTTGTAGAAATTGCCATTTTATCTAAGGTTGTCCCTGCTTGGCAACATGGAAAGTCTTGGAACCAAATTTTACCATAGAAACCAACTTTACGATACACACCAGCTTTGTTCTATCTTCCCCTGCCAGGAATATGGTATATATGTTATACACAATCTGTTTCAGTACATTCTAAGACAGGGGTGCTTAAAAGGTAGGTCCCCAGATGTTTGAAAACTACAAATTCCACGATGCCTTGCCATGCTAAAGGCATGCAAAGACATGTAAAAGGATCATGGGAGTTGTAGTTCTACAACATCTGGCGATCTACCTTTTGGGCACCCTGTTCTAAGAGTTGTAATAATCAGTAGACTAAGCACTCAATGCATAAGGAATAGAAGTATGTTATCTAAGTGGTGATCCAATTCCTTTTTGTTTAATTTTTTGGTTGATTAGTAGCAGAGTGTGTGTGTTTGCACAGCAATGTGAGTAGCTATGGGGCGGGCGTTCACAGATCAGGCTCTCTCAGACTAATAAAACCAGAATACAATAGTGACCACCTCTAACTACCAACACACCAGTTAATACGAAAAACCGAAATGAACATACACATTTTTTTTTAAAAATGGTGTGGTGGTGTGGTGTTCTGGTAGTGTTTAGTGTTTTAAGTGATTATAGATTACGAAGATTCTTTAATATTCCATCTACTGAGATGTGTGGTACTAGTCCGTGGCCATTATTAGTTTGTGAAGACCACTGAAAGAGTAAGCCTTTTTTATATTCCTCTCACCTTTAATTATATTGGTGTTTTATCACTAAAAGAGGAATACATATATTAGTTTGTATTTTACTTTTTACACACAATTTTGTGTCTCAGACTGAATCCAGCGATCTCAGAGGCCTACAGCAAGATACACCAGGCAGGAGGTAGGTAGGGTGTATTTAACATGCAGAGCAGGCACCCGTATCAGGAACCCACCTAAGGGCAGGTACCTATTATGCCTAATGAGAAATCCAGCCCAGCTGTTACCATAACCACTATAGTACTCTGTAGTAGTAATAATGCAAAGAGTGTTCGTTTAATGTTTTATAGATTAGTGAAAACTGGATATGGGTATCGTGATAAATATAAAGCCTAATGTATTACTGTTATTAGACATTACATGATGTTCCTTTGTGCTTCAGACGGCTTTTAGGTAAGTTACCATTTATGCCAAACTCTCACATAACGAATTTGGAAGGATGAAGGCCTATTGCAAGAACATTCCAAGCACCATAACCACTAGAGCTGTGTGAAGTAGTTATGGTGCCTAGAGTCTGCTTCCAGAGTAATTTGTCAAAAACATTTTAGAACAGTTTAGAATATCTGCCTCCTCCTGTAGGATCTAACACAGGACTAAGTGTATTGGCTTAGAGGTCAGTTGATGCTCTCAGCCAGTAACTGTGGCCATTCATGGCACGTTTCACTCATAAGAGCTAACTGGATTCTTTTGCAAGTAAAATCTGAATAAAGGGCTACAGCCACAGCTGCCGTACAAGACCACTGGTGGAAATTAAAGAGCGTGACCGTGCCCCAGTGATGATGTCAGAGCTGGAAGGAAGCAGTCACTTCCTTCCAGCTAACAGAGCGAGCGCGGGAGCCAGGAGGAGACTGCCATGGAGGAGAGGAGGGAGTCAGAGTGGGGGCCGGACTGGGGATACAAAGCAGCCCTGTAAAAAAAATCTATGCCAGCCCCATAAGTCATTGCGCCATATATTATCGCATGTAATATGTAAGGCTATGTCTTGCCACCCCAGATGATTGAGTAATATATATATATATATATATATATATGTGGCAAACCTAGCCACTCAGACTATAACTGGACACTATGCCTTTAAGGGTTGCCTATAGGTCTGGAGAGAGATGCGTTGTAACTGTATGTGCCTGCTTCATGTATTCCCTGCATTACCTGTACCTATCTGTTCCGCCGAATGCAAATGGCGGTTTGTATGGGGATTCCCGTTCGTTTCGCGAACGGCACTTTGGAGGGCCGTTCGTGAAACGAATGCGATACCCCCTAATAGCCCACACACTTAGAGGCGTGTGGCGCTAGTTAACCGATTGCAACATTGTTGCAATCGGTTATTAGAGGCTCTCCTGGGTGGCCGTCGTTCGACTACCGACCATGCGGCGGTCGGCCATCTTGGATCCCTGGTTCTTCAGCGGGTCCGTGTCGTCGAACGCATAGCATTACCAACAGTTATTCGACGGCACGAACACCGCTGAGCCTCCAGGATGTTCGGGAGTTTCAGGACCAGGTTCACTAAAAGCAATCGGTTCTTTTCGTGGGTTTGAAAGAAATGTGTTTTCTGTGCGGCGTTCGGTTATTTTAGCTGGGATCTGAGCGGCAATCTCACGAATGATGCACCCAGACCCCAGCTATCTACCGAACGTCCATTCGTGTAAATCCACCGTATATTGTACCAGTTGTAGATTTTTGTGTGAATTGCCGGTTCTGCTGCACGAGGGGATAATCCCCTTAACGGTGCATTCTGGGAGGATGATCCCTCTCGTGCAGCGGTGCCTGATGGGAGAAATATGTGGTACTGTAAGTCCCCCATGTAGTCCCCTCCTGTACAACCCCTGTGATGTCAGTTTGGAAACCCCTTGCATGGGGAATTGCATAAATACTGTGACCTGTGATTAAAACCTCAGTTGACTCCCAGCCTATGTGTCGTCTAGTTCTTGGGAAGGAAGGGTTACTACAGTGCTGTTTGGATTACTATATGCTGATTCCCTGGATTATCCTTTGTTGTTCCTGTTACCCAGCGGAGATATCGTGGATCATACTGCCTCTCCGCTACAATTGGTGGTAGCGGTGGGATTGAATTTACACAGCAAAGCAACGTTCGGCAGATTTTTAAACGAATCAAGGAACAAGCATTCGGGAATCAGCGCATTCGAATAAACCTCACGAACAGCAGGTGAATGGGAACAGAATACACCCTGCTAAAACGGAGCACATTAAAGGAGCTGCTGGAAGCAAGAGGAGCAATCGCCAGTAACAAGGCAAAGGCTGTCCTAATTACGGAGCTCATGGAAGGAGACAGAGCCGCAGCTGCTGCAGCACCTCAAATGGAGGGACAAAACAACGAATTTACAGCGGAATTCCAAGCACGACTGGCTTTATTTCCGGAACCACCATCTACAGAAATGTTTAACCGGCTGTTCGCCGATGTACAGGAGTACATTATGGCTAGGGGACCGCCAGGAAACCAGCAAGCCAGAGAAAGAGCCGCAACGCCAGTCCATAGTTTCCCAGGAAAAAACCAAAATCCCATATCAAGCCTTCAAAAGCTATGTGGAGACAGAGGGTGGCGTTGACGACTATTTACAGGATTTCGAGAGACTGTGTTTGCTGCACGAGATTAATGATGCAGACAGAGTACCCCTACTAGCGGGGAGATTATCTGGGCGAGCCGCCGAAGCGTACCGGGCAGTACCAGACGAGGATAGTAGAGACTACGCTAAAGTAAAACGGGCCATCCTAGCCCGGTATGCCATCACCTCAGAGGCATACCGAAAGAAGTTTCGGGACATTACAAAAACCCAGTAAGGACACCCATGTGGAGTGGGCGCACCAGCTACAACGAGCTGCCAAAGGGTGGCTGGAGGCCGCCCAAGTTGATACATTGGAGGGTCTGTTCCAGCTAATGGTACTGGAACAATTCTTCAATGGCGTCCCGACCTACCTACAAAACTGGATCCGGGACAGAAAGCCACACACCCTGCAGGAAGCGGCTAATATGGCAGACGATTTCCAGGACAATCAGAGAGATCAACCCCTACCAACCCGAACCACCATCCCCCCTACAACGGCCAGCCCTCCAGGGGGCCCCGCAACGTACCAGCGACCAGGGGTAAATCAGAATTCCTACCCCCCCAGATATTCAACACGTCCACCAATCCGGTGCCATACCTGCAACCAACAGGGGCACATCCAGAGAGACTGCCCACGGAACCGGCCTCGACCCAGCTGGAATAACGCCGCCCAGAGCAACCGTGCCGCAATCCACTGTCTACAGACCGAATCCGACCAAAATCTGGAGTTGGGGACGACCCGGGAGGAACCCCTCGGTACTCTACACGAGGTGAACCCTATCCAGGCCGCCTCCGATAACCGCCAAGGGCACCGCCAGGAAGTACACATGGAGGGGAGGAAAGTGCAAGGACTCTAACTCTAGTACGCAGTCATCTGGTACCAAAGCCCAAGCTCACGGGGGACTGTGTGGCTGTGCGGGTGGCTGGGGGAGCCATTTACAAAGTACCCACGGCCAAGGTGCACTTGAATTGGGGAGCGGGGCACGGGAATGTATATGTGGGGATGATGCAAGACTTGCCAGCGGATGTGATTTTGGGCAACGATTTGGGGGAGCTGACTTCGGCTTTTGTTCCCCAGCCCACCGTACAAGAAGCATACCCAGTTGTGACCCGGCAACAGGCCCGCACCACTGCACCATTCGAACACTCTGAGGCTCAGGTAAGCAATGACCCTCTCCTACCCCCTACCCTGCCCTGGGCCAATTCCATAGAGTTCGGGGCCGAAGTAGCCCTAGATCCTTCGTTACAGGTGTACAAAGATCGCATGGATAAAAATCAAGCTGGGTTAGAAGGTATCAGGACAAGGCTTCTACTATACGACCGCATAGAGAGGTAGGTGTCGGGTTAATGCCGTTGCCCATTAAACAGCTAATAGTGCCTGAAAATATGGAGTTGGGAGCACATTACGCGGCTGATATCCCCCTGTGCGGACACCTAGGCATCAATTAGGACCAGCACAGGCTGACCCATTTCTTTTGGCCGGGCCATTTCCCAGGATAATGGCGGTATTGTCAGACCTGCGATACCTGCCAAAGGGTAGGCAAGAGGGACAGATACAAAGCCCGACTACGGTCTCTGCCCATCATTGAAAGAACCATTCAGTAGGGTGGCAGCAGTAGACATTATAGGCAGAGACGACCTTATGTTCGGCCCTGTCTTGAAACAATCTTGTGGCGCCCCTCACCTGTCTCTGTTTGGACCCCTTCAAACTATTTTAGGAGCATTCACAATCTGTTGCCTCCACCCCTTTCTACAAAACCACTGCACCTCTTAACCAAAATCCCTGGCCAGATCTTCACCAAGCCCCTGGCCACCACTTCATCAAACTCCTGGCCACCCCTTCCCCTTCATCAATGCCCTGGCCATCCCTTCGTCAAACTCCTAGCCACCCCTTACCCTTCATCAATCCCCTCCCACCCCTTTATCAATTCCTGCCACCCCTTCATCAGTCCCCTGCCCCTCTCATCAATTCCCTCCCACCCTTTACTCAGCCCTCTGCCCCTATTCATCAGCCGCCTGACCCCCTAATCAATCCCCTCCCACCCCTTTAACAGCCCTCTGCCCCATTCATCAGTCCCCTGACCCCCTCACCAATCCCCTCCCCCTTTTATCATTCCCTGACCCCCTCATCAGTACCCTCCCACCCCTATCACCCACCTGCCCCCCTTTAATCAGTCCCATGCCCCCCTTTTCAACCCCCTGCTCCCCTTCATCAGCCCCCTTAATACATCCCATGCCAAATAATCCAACCCCTGGCCACCCCTTCATCAGTCCCCTGCCCCCTCATCAATTCCCTCCCACCTATTTATCAGCCATCTGCCCCCATTTCATCAGCCCCCTGATCTCCTCATCAATCCCCTCCCACTCCTTTATCAACCACCTGCCCCCTTTAATCAGCCCCATGCCTCCCTTTTCAGTTTCCTGCCACCCTTTATCAGCCCCCTTAATAAATCCCCTGCCAATTAATGCAATCCATGCCACCCCTTCATCAACCCTTTGCACCCCTTAATCAGACCCTGCCTCCCTTAATCAAACCCCTGCCCCCCTTAATCATACCCTGTCATCCATGCCCAGTCCCCTGCCCCCCTTAATTAGACCCAGTGTCACCCATAGCCAGTCCCAGTCCCCTGCCTCCCTTAATTAGACCCAGTGTCACCCATAGCCAGTCCCAGTCCCCTGCCCCCCTTAATTAGACCCAGTGTCACCCATAGCCAGTCCCAGTCCCCTGCCCCCCTTAATTAGACCCAGTGTCACCC